>OMKI01056523.1:3525-21260 GCA_900302315.1 Phycis blennoides
TATGCCCGGGCCCACGTCCCCCCCCCCCCCCCCCACCCACCCAGATTCCTCCAGATTGCTGGGACGTACGGCGTACCTCCATTTTGTGTCCCCTGCAAGCATTTGCGTTTGTTTTTGTGCCTTCACAGAGTTTGTGTAAACTTCTGAAGCGGCGTTTGCACACTTTTGAGTCGGTGGATAGTGCTGCTAGAGATGCCATCGGGTTCTCGTGACTTTTGTTCCACACTTGATGGAAACACTGTAATCCCTCTTTCACCCATTCACGCTCCGACACTGGACACATTCAGGCGTTTCCAGGGGGACGATATTGTGAGCGCGCAGCGGTGGTAAACCGACACCCGCACCTTTGCACCCATGCAAAAAAAACTCTGTTGTTGTTTCTTCTCTGCGAAAGGCAGTTGCACGGGGCACGAAACTAGGGCAACGCTGTTAGCCGACATGGTGTTTCACAGGGCTGCGAAACACACTTACAACCGCCACACTCACAATAACCCATTGAGGGAAAAAACGTAGAGACAAAAAAAAAAAAAAAAAAAACACACTTCCTGCAGACAATAAAATTCACTCTCTGTGAATCCCAGCTCGTTGCCGATTGCTGAGTTTCAGGCCCCGGTGCTGGTGTACAGGGCTCAGGTTCATCGCCCGGGGCAGACCGGCAGCTTGGTATTTTCCAGAAGTGACAACAGGGGTTCAGTTCTGCGGTGGGAAGCGGCCATTTGAGACTGTTGATTTCCCGCGAGGAGCAGGGATGCTACGAGGGACAGGGAGAGGGCGCCAGGTGGCACCCTGATAGCACATAGTGGGAGAACGACGATCAAACAGGCATCACGCTGGAGTACCACTCCTGTCACTTTGCTTTATATTTCATTATCTCAAGTGTTGCATCAAAGGAGAACAGGGGATAACCCTTAAAAAAAAAAAGCGAATGCGAAACCTCAAAGAGATTGGACAGTGGGCATTCCTAATGGAAAGTAGCACTGCCTTCCTATTACTATTTTAACACATTTTAGGACCATGGTTGTTGCAATGAGAGACGGGTGCCCGAAACAATGCCTGACCTCATATGGAGAGGGACAGTCGACACCCAACTGGTGCTTTCGGTTCTCGTGAGCAACACAATACAGTGTTGAATTGAACAGCGGATGGACACGGATACAGTGGCACCGAGGTGAAGCAGTGTCCTACTTTCAGAAGAATAACAAGAATGCAGGTGAAGGAAGGAAATCTAAGATCTACAGAGCTTACATGGTTCAAGTTGACAGATGGTCAGGCCTTCGTTCCCAAAGGATTAAATAGCTCACTATCCAGGATTGTTTTGTGAAGTGTTTTGTGTATGTGTGGTGGGCTCCTCAGTTCTTGGTTTTCGAATGTTAGAGTGTTAGAATAAGGCAGTTTCTACATGTTGTGGATAAGACTGGTATTAACATAGTCGCCATTCATTTTCACAAAAATATATTGAAATGGTGACCTTTATTTGGGTTTTATTGAGGAATTGTATAGTTTCAAGTCAGAGCTTTGAAGGGAGTAGTAAAGCAGGGTTTCATCTCTTCAATGACAGTAGTTGTTCTCTTGTCTGGTTCTCTTCACAGGGGTTAATCCAAAAAGCCCTCCACTGTGGGACCTCATTAAGCCTCTGGGCCTCTCGTTACCATCGCAGGCCGCTCGTTAAGTCCTAATCCCCACCATGCTGACGCGCTCGCAGTCTGAGCGCAGACCCCTACCTGGGCTCTCCGCCCTGCTGACTCACAGCACCCCCATACCCAGAAACACCAGCTCCCCACCTCCTCCCCCGCCCTTCTACACCTCGGAGTCCATATTCTCCCCCGTCTCCCTTGCCTCACCGCCTCACTGGGTCACCCAGGCCCTCGAAAACCTGGAGCAGGGCGAGCGAGAGCTGCAGGCCCTGAGGGAGAGGCAGCAGGCCGAGGTGGAGGAGGTGAACCGAGAGCTGGACTGCGCCGTGTACGATGCCCAGCGAGAGGAGCGGCGCCTCCTGGAGAAGGTGGAGCAGGACCACAGGGAGGCCCAGCGGCGCCTCGACCAGGTCAGGAGGGAGAACGGGGCGTCGGTGAGGGTAGTGCAGTCACTGCTGGACCGGCAGCTCCGCGAGATGGCCCAGCTGAAGGAGCAGGTGCACCGGTGGGGTGGTAGCGCCGGACGGGCCAACAAGAACCAGCTCCAGCGAGGGGTGGCCGAGGTCACCCAGCCCTGGGAGATATCTCTGTCCATGAAGAGGGTGAAGTTCCTGCCCAGTGCCCTGGCAAGAAACCTCAGCCTTGGAGAGGTTGAGATCCGTGAGCAGGGCATGACGTACCCCATTGGCGTCTGTGGAGTCCAAGGGCAGAAGTGCGCTCTGCACTCGGGCGAGAAGACGTTCCTCGACACCACCCCCGCCGAGGTTCGCAAAGAGCCGCTGCCGAACGCGGCCGGGCACCGGCGCACTTCAGTGGACGTCGATAAGGCGAGCTCCGGGAGTATGCGTGTCGTCCGGAAACTGCGTCTGTCAAGCTCGGGCGAGGCTGAAGAAGGGCTCAAGTCCCCAACCTCCAAGTCTCCCGGTCCGAAACGCTGCAGCACTTCCGAGTCATCGCAAGACGAGGAGCGGGAATCCCTGTGTTCGGACTCGCCGGGCCACGATCTGTTCCTTGCCTTCCCACCTGTCATGAGCCAGGGGGAGTCAGATGGCGACGAGTCTGACATCACACAAGGTGGCACCGAGAAGGGCCAGAGAAGGAAGAGCACTCTAGTCCTCGTCCCCAGTGACGAACCTTCCTGTCCTCCCGAGGACAGCTCTGAGGAATCCGGGGAATCTCCAGAGATTAAGCCCAGGGGATCCTTCTCTAGCCACAGTGCTATAGAGCTTTCTCCTGGACGTTGTCCCCTCACCGCGTCCACTATAAAAGCCTCTGTTGTTTCCTCTGCGGAGAGCGGTAGCCCTCCGTCTCCGGCGGACAGCGAGGATTCCTACTGCAGCTACACCGTCGACAGCCCTCGCAAAGGCTCCCTCAAGGACGAACAGCGCCGATCTGCGTCCACAGCGGACCTCTGTGGCCGACCGAGGACGCCGGTTAATGGTGGCGAGGGCGAGCGCCGGGGACTCAGAAAAGCCAACAGGATGCGCCTCTCCCCAGGGTCCTCAACTCCTGAACAGAACCAGGGATATTGCCGGGAGTCTGGCAGAGGCAGTGCCCGCTCCAACGAGAGAGATTCGAGAGCCCTGAGTCCGGTGAAGCGGGGCACGGGTGCTAGTCCTGTAAGCAGATCTCTGTCTTTGTCTGCACTTGAAGGGGAGACCTTCCACCAAAACCAACGTGAGCAGCCATCAAACAAGTGCAGCAAAGAGAAGGCTGTGCCACAGTTAAGGGAAGTGGAGGAAGAAAGTGGTTTGACCGCACTAGATTCTGCGTACCTTGTCAGACAGTTTGGAAAACAGGGATCGGGCCGAACCGACTTCAATCTACCCAGCGGTGTCCATGCCACCGCGAAGGGCCAGCTGTTTGTTGTGGATTGTGGCAATGCCCGGATCCAGGTCACTGACCTCCAGAAGAACGTGGTCCAGCAGGTGTGTCCATCGGGAACAGAGAGGTCTGCCCGCATCTGCAACTACTTTGACGTGGCTGTGAACGCAAAGGGCCTCATTGCCCTGACCTGCGCCGCCGAGCGAGCTCTGCTGGTCTTCAGCCGCCACGGACGACTCCTCCAAACATTTGGAGGTTCCTCAATCGGTTCCACCAATGAGGAGCTGGAGGCCCCCAGAGGGGTGACTGTGACCCAGGAGGACGAGTTCCTGGTGGCCGACATGAAGCGAGGCTCCCTGACCGCTCTGAAGTTAGACCCCAAGACCGGCGTCCGACTGGAGCGTACGGTGGTGACCCGGTTCCACCGGCCATACCTGGTGGCAGCCTGCATCACCACCGGGCTCATGGCCGTATCCGAGCGGGGCAACGAGACGGGCCGTGTCCCCTGCATCCGGGTACTGGAGCCCGGGTGGAACACCATCCGAATTCTGGGCGTGTGCTCTGGCCTGGGGCCTGTCCTGTCCAGCGCGTGGGGCCTGTGCATTGACGGAGATGGGGACGTCCTGGTGGCCGACTGGGGCAAGCAGCACCACCGTATTCTCTTCTACCCCGCCACAGGGGTGGGCTGGCCCCTGGTGGTGGATGACCTGAACAGTCCAAGGGGACTGGCCTTGGTACCTGGGGGCCAGGTGGTTGTGTCGGACAGCATGAACCACTGTGTTAAGATTTACCGCTATAAGTAAATTCGAGTGAGGGTAGAGATGCAGCTGTCTAAGACACACGACCAACTGTCGTTAGCAACTTTGTAGAATCAGCCATCAAACCAGTTTGATTGCTAATAAATAATGATGTAAAAATACAAATCATTAGTCGACAATAATCTAGCATTTAGATAGAAGTACTTATTTGACTAATAGGGAATTCAATATAGAGGTTTGTTTGTTGTGGTGTGTATAATATTTTGGGGTGGGATGTCAGTATGTTTTTTTTTATAATCAACCTTTGAATTGTTCTTCCTCCTCAAATGTAAAATGTCAGTATAAGCTATTCAGATACCAGTCCTTCATCTTCAGTCCTCGAGGTAATCCAACATAAATATCATAACAAGGAACACTCCATTTTCCTAGTTTCCATGCAAAGCACTGTATTTTCCTTTGCAAAAATCTTACTTGTTCATTAAATGTTAAACAGCTGATGTGATTTTAGATAGAATTCAATGTTGATGGACTAAGCGTCAAATCACATATATATGCTAAGGTATAATAGTGTGGCAATATATTCACAGTAAATGTTAGTGAATTTACTGTGTAAATGTTCCAGACAAACATGATTGATTTGCTCTTTGTGTTTGTTGACCTTTCTGATTGTACAGCTGAATAAATAAAACCGTTATATTTTACCAGAGCCTCTTGTTTAATTCGTTTTCAAATAATTTATTCAATAATTGATGAAGATTTGATAATACCCTTTGAAGAAAAAATATGTATTTGGTTATAAAATCCCTGACAGAGAGAGAGAGAGAGAGAGAGAGAGAGAGAGAGAGAGAGAGAGACAGACAGACAGACAGACAGACAGACAGACAGACAGACAGACAAGAGAGAGAGACAGACAGACAGACAGAGAGACAGACAGACAGACAAGAGAGAGAGACAAACGACAGACAGACAGACAGACAGAGAGAGACGCACACACACACACAGACAGACAGACAGACAGACAGACAGACAGACAGACAGACAGAGAGAGACACACACACACGCGTGAGAGAGAGAGAGCCATACCGCGCAGCTTGTCCGCCCCCAGCAGGGGTTGGTCTGTAGAGTGAACCCCTGGGCAGCTGGGTCCCTTGGGCAGCTGCATCTCCTCCTCCTCACACGAGTCCACAGGACCTCAGCAGCATCATCTCAGCACCATGACCCAGCTCTTCCTACCCGTCTGTCTAGCCACGCTGGTGCTTGCCTCCACGCGTGCCGTGCTGGCGTAAGTATATTGCCGACACTTTATGATAAGGGTACATGAATTAACCATTAATGTACACAATGCAGTAGTGAGCACGGTTCTGTAGCAGCAGCACAGGGGCTAGGGTTAAGGTTAGGCTTCATTTAATAATGTACAGTGAGTTACGCTTGGTATGGTAACAGTGCGGAAATCACAAACTGTTCTTTTTATGCAGAGGTATAATCCTATACCAAAGTACCAGTATATACTGCAAATAATACAGTGCATAAAAAAGATAGGATATATAATCATTACATGTAATTACCAAAATCATCAGACCATGATTACATTTTTTTTTCCCTTTCTTTCTTTCAAATCTCAAATGAGTACGTTGGTGCTTTGGTTTGCTTTTGTCTAACTAACTCCGTGTGTCCAAACTCTCTGTTTGCTGTGTCCCAATGTTAACAGGGTAGATCGATAAACCAAATAGCATGCACACGTCCTCATCGTGTTACTTCATAGATTATGGCATAGACAATGGGATGTCGATCAATATCATGACGGACCATTTGTCAACATTTGCTAGACGTTCATTTAAATGAGTTTTCCTTGAATTATTTGTGTTTTCCAGACACCATCTACCTGGACACTCAGCCTCAACCGTGTTGGATGGTAAAATGAGCTCCTTCACTTTTCCTTCTAATTCTACGTTTAGGCCAACATGTACCTATAATGATTGTTTACATTTTAACATGTGTATTAATGGCAAAATGTCTATTCTTTTCAAACTTCTTAACTCTGATTGGCCCGACTCACTTTAAAATGCGGAAAATGTCGCCCTCTAGGCGTGCCCGACAGGTGCGCTGGTATTGAGTTTGACGCTATCACATCGGACGGGAAAGGAAACAATTTCTTCTTCAAAGGTGGGAACCTTTTCGTTGACGCATCCACTACACTCACTTTTATCTAGCAGCTGCTGACACACATGATTGTATTATCGTCGCTATTTCGTGAACATCAAACAGACAAGATAGAGCGTTGGCCGGAGTAGGCCTCAATATTCAGGTACGCGTTTACTTTACGCAATCAGTTAAACAGTATTTTGTGTGTGTATTTTAAGCTCAAACTCCATCATTTGTTTATCTTCCCTTCTGAACCAAAAATGTAGCGCCAATAACGAGTTAGCGCTGCTCTATATCTCCTAGATGACTACTTGTGGAGTGGTTTCCGCGGTCCGGCCCTGCGCTCCAACACAACCTTTAGTCACATTGGACACGTAGACGCCGCCTTCCGCATCCGCAGTGGGGACCCCGAAGCCCGCGATCATGTTTACTTATTCCAGGTGGGTTGGACTTGAACCGTGGGTTGACGGTTGCCAATTTGTGCTTTTCTGGTGCGCTTTCATCCAAAGAGAGTTCAAGTCAGTTACCGAAGGCGTACTACTTGATATTTCCAGCTCATAGCTTAAAAGTACTTAGACATGTATGTAGTAAATTCTAATAGTTAGTGATATAAATAATGTCATAAATAAAAATCACATCCTGTAACTGGTATATTCAACAAATAAAAAAGAACGGGGCCGTGTCTCATCTTACTATCAACACTCCCAAAACTTCTCCCGCTCAGGCCAACCACAGAGCCGAGCTGCACTGAAAAAGTCAGTTCGCTCGCATCGTTACACATCCAGTTAGTGAGTGCACTTCTCTAACTTTAAGGTGAAGGTGTTAAGAGAGAAGAGGACCTTTCGGTCTTTATTTGTCATTCTCTAGTGCCGTTGTTGCCTGTGAATTAGTCACGTGGATCGTGAGTCAGCTACTGCCTACCCACTGGGAGGGGCTAAATCTTACACATTACCACTAAAATGGCTATAAAGCATCAAGCTTTTGTCAAACAATAATTTGTTTGGGTTGACAACGTCAACAGAGCAAAGTCTGGTTCAGTCTGGTTAACAGGTCACTCTCGTTTCCACATTGTAACCAACAGGGTGAAAATGTCTTTAGTTACTATGACCACACTCTGGAAGAAGGTTATCCCAAAAAGGTGAAGGACGAATTCCCCGGAGTGCCGTGTCACCTAGACGCAGCGGTGGAGTGCCCAAGGCCAGAGTGCGTTGCAGACTCCATCATATTCTTCAAAGGTAAGGCGTTGGTCAATGCTGCCCTCCCGTGGAGAGACGAGGTTTTACACTGCTACACGATTCATTTTTATACGATTCCATTTCACGATTAGTTTATTTTTTTCTTTTCTTTTAAATCAAGAATTCAGCTGTGGACGGGTCTGGGGAATCTGCCCACCCGATCAGAAAGCTTTCAGAATATACGTAACGATAAACAAGTTCATGAAAGGACCACTTATTGATGATTAGCGCAAACCAGAGGAGAGGAGACACTTCAACACAAGCATGGGCAACACTAGCCTCGGCCGAATTTAACCTGGCCTACCATTAATGTAAAAGACTAGACGACAACGGCAATAAAGTCATTGATACGATCGCCGGTGATCATTTATCTTCATTCGTTCATCCGCCCATCCCTTCATTCGCTCATGCACCACAAACAACGTCTCCGGTGTCGTCTGAACCCCACAGGAGGTGAGGTGCACCACTATGACATCGCCACTCGGACCGCGAAAACCAAGGTGTGGCCCCTCCTGCCCCCCTGCTCTTCCGCATTCCGCTGGATGGACCACCACTACTGTTTCCATGGAAACAACTTCACCCGCTTCCACCCTACGACCGGCGTGGTGGTAGGGCAGTACCCCAAAGACGCCCGCCATTACTTCATGAATTGCCCCAACTTTGGTGAGTCCACCCCACACACACACACACACACACACACACACACACACACACACACACAAATATACATGTGCACACACAAAAAATAGACACACACAAATGCATACCAATATGCACACATACACACTTTTCTCTCTGTACTTGTCCCATGTTAGTCTATTTGCTGTAAAGTTCAAGTATTATCCAGTAGAACTTAACATATGTATGTATATATTATTCATTTTATTTGTATTTTTTTCAAAGGTGCCATGGTGAGGCTGACTTAGTTTTAGTTAGTTTTCTCAGCTCTAGTCTGACTGCCTATTTTATGAGGTCACACTTCCTTCTTGGAGTTAGATATGGACATAAATGTGGGCGTGTCATCTACTCTAGAAGAACTTTCTGGTTGTTCACCTGGTTATCTTATTTATTAACCCATCGGCCATATTGGTTCCAAGCGCTAGCTTGGTGGGAGAACTAACTGGAACGAAATTCTGCATTCAGTTCATAAGCCAATAGTATTGCTCTGGGGACGGGGCATCGTGTGATTGGCTCAACATTTTTATTGGTTCTCGATAGGTCATGGAGGCGGCCACCAGCTGCCCAGCTGCTATGATATCAAATTGGATGCCATCACATCTGATGACGCAGGCAAAACCTACATCTTCACAGGTGATGCTATTCATAATCAATAATCAGGCTGTCTAAAGTGTAGCCATACATGGCTAGCCAGACATTGGTCTGTCTGTCGGTCTGTCTTTTATTCCCACAGACCTGGCGGTATGTGGGATTTTATTCTTGAAAAAGACTGAAAAAGACTTTACTTTAATAATAGAAAAGATAATATGGCCTACTGAAAGTAATATGTAATAACGTGTTCAGTGAATATAGTATGATGGCTTGTTATTTTGTCACCTTGTGCATTGCGTCATATGTTTTCTATCATGTTTTCTAAATCTTACGGCCTTCCTGCAGTAATATTTACGTACACAGGGGGCGCCGGCGGTCTTTGCTCAGCCACTGCATGCATGGCCACAGCAAATGTCAACGGCTGGAACAGACTACAGACACTCACTGCATGTGTTTGCACACTCCCTCTGCAGGCTCCCACTACACGCGCCTGTCCACCGACAGCGACGGCGTGCACGCCTTCCCCATGAACCGCATGTGGGCACAGCCAGCCGGCGGGGTGGATGCCGTCTTTTCCTTGGAAGACAAGATGTACCTCATCAAGGTAGGTGGTGCTCCCCAGGTGGGGGGAGATTGTATGCTAGGAGGACGTCCCCACGGAGACAGCGTAGGGCTATGGCCACTTCAAGGGTCCTATTAATGCCGAATTTGTTGTGGGCTGATTTGCTGATGGGGTTTAATATTATTATACAATGATATATTGTTTTTGTTACATAATATTAATATTATAAGGCAAGCTCTAATTTAAAGTTTGAATAATCCTCTCTCTCCATTTCCTCCCTTCCTCTCTCTTCCCTCCCTCCATCCTCCTCCCATCCCTCCCACCTCCCCCGACCTCCTCCACCTCTCCTCCTCCTCCTCCTGCTGCACCAGGGGGACCAGGTGTACATCTACCGGTCGGGGGCACAATACTCTCTTATTGATGGGTACCCCAAGACCCTGCTGGAGGAGCTGGGTGTTGAGGGCACCGTGGACGCTGCCTTCGCCTGCGCTGGGCAACACACTGTCCACATCATCCAAGGTCAACACACACACACACACACACACACACACACACACACACACACACACACACACACACACACACACACACACACACACACACACACACACACACACACACACACACACACACACACACACACATACACATTTCCTGTCGGGACATCAAAGCAACCGTGGCAGAATTGTCGATTGTGCTTGTGTACATTACATATAATCTATAAATTGTATGGATTCACATTCAATAAATGCTATCCACCATTTGGTGGATGCTTCAGTGCCCAAGTCTTCAAAACCCGCACAGGCGTTCTTGCCGTGGACTGGGAGTGGAACCCCCAACCCTGGCAGTATTGACACCACACTCCCGACCGTTGAGCCAGACCGGACGTGCGGCACTCGCCCTCTATCCCCCCCCCGCCCCCCCCCCCTTACGCTACAAAGATGTTTGTGATTCTCGACAGGCGACAGGATGGTGGACGTTGACCTCTCCGCGACCCCCAGGGCCGTGACCCAGGAGGGTGCTCTGCCCCTCCCCAAGACGGACGCCGCTCTGTGCGGGCCGGACGGCGTGTGGCTGTTCAGCAATTCCACGTACTACAAGTTCGCCAGTCCCAGCGCCCTGCGGCTGACGCTGAATTTGCCCAAGCCGTACCTCATCACGCCCACATTGATGCCCTGCCGCATCCTGGATTCAATGTAGCATCGTGGCCCGGGCCAGGGCCTCTCCCTTTGATTCCCCCGTCGAGGGTCACGTGCTAATCGGGTAAAATGATGGAAGGCAGAGGGATTTGGGAAGGTTCCCTGACAATACAGCTCTCGCGGAGGTCTGTTTTTGCAAAAACTATTAAAATAAACTTTTCGTGCATCCTTAAACCTGGAATGTTTCACACTTATGTGGAGGTGTGGATGTGATGTGCAAAGTAAATGATTTGCATCCAAGCAAAATTGGTTTATAAATGTGATTCTGAATTGGTTTTCCTTTATTCACGATAAACCAAGATTTACTAGAGATTGGTTCCTATAATGAATCAGAGATAATTAAAAACATGAAAAAGAAGAGACAACAAAGCAATATCCTGATATAACCGCTAGAGCAGTGGTTCTCCTGGGTTCGATCGAACTCCAGTGGTTCGTTGAGTCACTCTCAGAGACCTGAGGCGATTTCTCTTAAGACTGCAAGGGAATCTCAGCTTCCCCTAAAATGTCAAAAATTAAATGGTCAAATATGTACGATTTTGCAATTCATTGACTAGAAATGCGTTAGAACACGTTCATCCCGTAGACGAGTTCGTTCAGAATCAGCGACTTATCACAAGTCAACTGACTCGATTTTGTTAACCTCTCATACATTCGCGTAGCGTCAATGCATTTCCCCGTAGAAGCCGAGCGTCCATTCACTTCAATGGGACTCCATGAAACAGTTTTTTCAGTGCCTCGAAACTCGACGGTCATTGGATAAAAATGCCAAAATGATGAAACATTTTGTCCCGCACGGACAGAGTGTCTCTGGGGGTGAATGGAGCTGTGGGCGGGCCTCGGCTGGTCTGGACGCTGAGCTTCCGCATGATGATTGGAGGATCAGTCGAAAGGCTGAACCCCGGTTTGATTGACAGCTATTTGAGATATAAAACCGTCACTTCAGTGTAGGCGCTCGGCCCCGTCGTGGATTTTGTTAGTTAAGTTAAGTCCACAGACAAACTGCAACCCATTTCTTGGACCAAGACCGGGGAAAAGATCATTGCATGTTCTGCAGCCCCGTATTCCAACGGGATAATACTTAGACGGTTAAAAAAAATGGTGAATACTGGATATTGAAGTAAAATAGTAATCAAACTTTTAACCCTGATAATAAGACGTAAAGTACATATTGACGAATCATAAATAAAAAAAAATAGAGTAGGCTAATACAGAAATGTTTTAACCATTATAGTTTGGAACAATGCAGAATGCGTAAAAAATAAAACCCTACCAATTTAAGTCGCACTTGCCATCAGTATGATAGGATTGGTAGCATAATCGGAGATAGCCGTTAATTGTATGCTGCATCTCACCCGTGCTTCGCTGTGCATAGCCGATCGCAGTTAGAGGTGGGAGGTTGGTTGGTGTTAGGGGTAGATAGTTGGGTGTCATTAGGTAGGCAATAAGGCGGTTGTCGTGTTGTCGACTGTGCGTGCAGGTGTGCGTGGAAATAGAGGCTTTTCATATGCGTAAAACAGTTATACGACCACAAGTATTGCTATAATGAGTATTATGGCGGTGGTGCCCCGGAGCCCCGCACAGCCCTGGTTGCCGGAACGGGTGCCGTGGTCTTCGCCTGCCGCCTGGGTTGTCTGGACGCCATGGTGGTTGATCGTCCGTGTCGTCGTCTGGGTTCTCCTTCGGTGGTGTATGCGGATGTGTTCTTACCTAGGAGCAGAGCACGTCGTACACTCCTGTCGAGGTGTGGGGATGGGTGTGTGCTTTTGGCCTTTCAGTTCTGTGTAGGGGGGCTGTAGATCTTGCAGTGCGATGCGTGGACCCAGGATGGTCTCTCTGCAACCTTTACTGCCGTGTGGGTGGTGAAGAGGAGCTGGTAGGGTCCCAGCCACCGCTTGGAGTTCCACGCCTTCCCGCGGAAGTCCTTGATGACCATTTGCAGTACGTAAGCAAAGCATCCTCACATAACTCTGTTGATGCGACCATCTTCCGTCCTGGAGCTCCTGTACCTACAACAGGTGGGGAGGCGAACAATGTTTCAAAAGGTGACAGTCCTGTCTTTGTTCGCACTCTCATTCCCATGTACATTAGTGCATGAGATGGGGAAAAGGTGGGAGGTGGGAAAACCAGGTTCTGTGAAATGATTAGCCTGCCACTCCTCTTGCCACTGCACTGGCTGGACAACAACGCCATCTGGTGTAGAGACTAAACATAGACCCAAGGTTAACGTGCGGCAGCTCCTGCTGCCCACGTGTTTGACCCGCGTGGTTGTGCCGTCTGGGCTTTTATCACATGACAAAGGTACTGTAAATTGTTAACCGTGATCCCTGCAGCCCGACTGAGTTGATGAACCGTCAGTTTAACATTTGGAAGGTCTTTGGTGGTGATGACGCTGAGAGTGGCCCGCGAATCAGCAACACATTCCGTCAATTTCCCGTTTATCATCAATTTTACCAATGGCAGTTTCTTATCCGCTTCTGTTTCAACCTGTACATACGTCCCTCTGTCTTTTCTCTTTTCGTTGAGCAAACATGTCTCTAATCCTTCTATCGGTTTCCTGACTTGTGTGTGTGTGTTTCAGTAGGTGAGGTCAGTGGGTTGGAGGTTGTTGTTTGAGCAAGCTGATTTCCATTGTGGTGTGCGTGCGGATATACGTTACCACCGTGGTTTGTTGATGCGGCCGGCCCCCCCTCGTCTCTCCTCCTGCCCGCCCCTCCGCCCGTCAGATTGCCCGGCGCAGATCGTGCCCTTGTCCGGTGGCCGTGTCCTGGCGCCGGATATCGTCTCCTCGTCTCTCTTGGTAGCGCCCGCGTCCTTGGGTGCGGTACGCCTGTGCTCCCCGCGCTCTCCTTGGACAGTCCCGTGCCCGGTGGCCTCGGTCTCCACAATGGAAACACACATCGTTATCACCTGTTATCGGATGGTCCCTGGGTTGTTGAATGTGGGTGTCAGGTCGTCATTGATCACGAGGGCCCTGACTGGTGCGCAGTCTGCCCATCTGGTCGGGGTGCAGGCGTACAAAGGTTGTGGGCGTGGTTAGTTAGGCATAGTTGGGTTAGGCGTGGTTAGGGTTAGGGTAGAGTTAGGCGTGGTTAAGTGAAGTTAGGGTTAGGGTTAGGTGTGGTTAGGTGAAGTTAGGGTTAGGTGAAGTTAGGGTTGGGTGTGGTTGAGTGACTGGGATATTGGGTGGTGTGTGTGGAGGTGGAACAGGAGTGTGTAGGGGGGTTTGCAGGTTCCAGGATCAGATGACACTGAGCTGGGCGAAGCCAGTCAGCTTCACCTCATCAGGGGTCTCTGAGTCATCACAGCTGGAGGCCAATTTAAAAGTTAATACTTTGTAGGTATTTGGTACATCTACAATCCTCTGAAGGTTAGACGCCACTATCATGACGTCATGTCCATGAACCAGTCCAGCAGAGTACAGCTCCTGGGAAACCAGGAGCTGGAAAAGTGTCTCGACCAGGAGTGAATTCAAACCGGATGTCATTCAACTCTTTCTTGCAGTCCCTTAGGCCGCAGGACCATGTTCACAGCACCATCAATCAAGCAGCCTTTCTGGAAGGGCTCTACCTGGGGATGCTGGATGCTGGAGCTGACGCCCCTCAGCAGACACAATGTTGGCATTCTTCTCATTATCCATGGCCTCGTCTCTGACCCTTCGTGACCTGCCCTTGTTCACAGCCGCATGGCCCTCCTGGGTGTCCTGGTCCAGCCGGTCATCGCTGTCTTCCTCCCGGTGGACCATCATGAGCCGTTTTCTCTGCTCCATATCAGGTCTCGCTGGCGGCGGTGTCAGTGGCAGCGGTGGGGACGGCGGTGGCGGCACCCCGGATGGGACTCGATCAGCTGGGGTATCAGTCGGGCCTGGGTACTCTGGCGGCAGGTCTGGCCCTGGGTTTTGTCCTGTTGGCGTGGGTGTGCTGGAGCCGGGTGCCGTGGTGACGGCGGTGGGGGGGGGGGTTCTCTTGGTCAAGTCTGGCTTTACCCTCTCTATCTGTGCGAGGGAGAAACTGCTCCCCTCGGGGAAACCTCCTGTCTCAACCCATTCTTCCACATACTTCACAGAATCCTCCCCGTACTCTTTTATCATATACTCCAATTTTGATGAAGATTTGCTCTTGCTATGTCCATTACCCATGGCTGCCCGACACCCAACTATTACCCTTATTTTTATTTAGGGTTATTATTCAGTTTATGTAGTCGTATATAGTTCCCTTTTATTATTGTTATTAATCAAACAATGCACTCAGTTATTCTCAGTACATTGGCCAATTTATCTATTGTTATCAATTATTATTTTCCCACGTGCTGCAGTCACACTATTTACTTTATTTATATAATTATTATATTTCCGCGTACTATAGTCACACTATTCATTTACTTAAGTAATTATTAGTTTTCAGTTTTTTTATACGTAAAAAAATAACACCATTGGTTTTCAAATTCAATAACACCATCGGTTTTTGTCCCACAGTTTCAAACTTTTGTCCTAACTTTTACGGCGGGCACTTATGCATTCGGAAAAGACAAAAGAAAAGAAAAAAAGGGAGTTTTGCCAGAAAGATTTCAACAGCTCACTGCAGTTGGGTGGTCTCCCCCCAGGAGGTTGGATGACAGTTGGTCAGGACCCCGGCGGTGACGGTCGTCAGGGGTTACCAGGTTGTGAGGTCCCCTCGTCGTCCAGGCTCTGTGTCTGACGGTAGAGGAACACAGGTGTGGACGTCTCCTCCTCCTCAGTCTCCTTTCCTCCTTTCGACGGTCAGAAGTCAAACAAGAGGCACTGGCGCGGGAGACGACAGTGAGCACTGAATGAAATCAATTGAGGTGATAGATTAAACCAAAAGATCATTTCTTTTATATTAAGTTGTTAACAAATTAATAGGCACAGTTCAACAGAGAGCAATACACTTGATACAGCTTTCCCAGAAATGCGCCCCAAGTATTGTTGGCAAGCGCCTTTTATAGGGTAAGAAAAAACTCAAGATGGTACGTATGGTGGGTCCCTGAGGATGTCAGCCTGACCCTGGAGAGATACTGAACTACAACTTAAGATAGAGATGGATTCTACCAGACGAACACAGAGTCTCTGCTCGTTCAGAGACTCAGAGACTCAGAGTCTCTGCTCGTTCACAAGGCGTCAAGACAACCAGAGGCCCCAGATCTTTCATGAAGCAAACAGCTCAGGGCACGGGGTCCAGGCCTGCGTCCCCCAATAGTGGCGTGTCACGTTCACAATGGAACTGGAGAGTGTTGGTCAAACGTGAGGCCCACCACTTTGGCTGTACCCCGGTATTCACACATAGAGAAAAACAAGTATATAAATCATACATAAAAATATAGAGAACAGGTACACAAATCAGATAACTTGCATGTATAGTAAGTGCTCAAAAAGTATGAGTGCTCACAAGAATGATAAGCAGAAAAAGGCCTGTAGGTTCATTCTCCATCACAGCAACATCGTGTCAATGTTGCCGTGACCAAATGGCAACTTATAGGCAACGTTGCCGTCTGGTCGTGTGTTAGGTGAATAGTGAAGGGCTGATTTGGAGCCTCCACTAATCGCCTGATACGGAGCACCTGTGAGTCTGAATCAAGGACTAGAGAAGGGGGCGTGGCAGACAGACGGTCACGAGTTACGTTTTTGTGTGACATTCCTGTTTTGTTGGTTTTGTTCTTTGAACACTCCTGTGCGATTTTGTTAAATGTGTTTTGTTTTATTTTTCACCATGGTAATTCTACAATGGTCTATGTTTCAAGCAGAGCATTTGAACTGGGACTCGGACACGGATCTCTAGAACCCTCTAGAACCCTCCACCAACAGTACATTCCACTGAATCACTGAGAGATGTTCAATGCCTTGGTTGGAGTTTAAATTGACATCACAATTCACATGACTTTGTTTCCAAAACATAGCTAACTGTCGTTTTCTTCCTTTTTAAATTTTGTATTTTCTTTAATGTGCTTTTTTTGCATGTATATATACATACATAGATGTGTACACTGGATGGATTGAGTGTGGGAGGTTCTACTGTACGTTACAATCCACATGACAGTGTTTACTGTAAAAGCTTGTACCTCCACATTGTTCTTGGCAAGAGTTCAACCCATGACTCAAGATCAGATTACAAACAGCTCTAACCATTGTGCCGCTGAGCCACAGGCTGTGAAAAACTGGCCCTTGTGGCACAAGGGCCGACTGTAGCTGTTACTTAATTGTCTGACTTCTAAGTCAAGTATCATGGTGGTGCAGTGGATAGAGCTCCTTGGGTACAGTTCTGTAGACACAGGTTCAAGTCCTGTCAAGGTTGGTGCTGATGAATGCTTTATGTTGTCATCTCATCAATTGTCTGACTACTAAGTCAAGTATAACCTCTGAACCTGTCATAGAAAGCATCACAGTGGTGCAGTGGATAGTGCAATTCATTTCCCCGTAGAAGCCGAGCGTCCATTCACTTCAATGGGACTCCATGAAACTGTTTTTTCATTGCCTCGAAACTCGACGGTCATTGGATAAAAATGCCAAAATGATGAAACATTTTGTCCCACACGGACACTGAGTGTCTCTGGGGGTGAATGGAGCTGTGGGCGGGCCTCGGCTGGTCTGGACGCTGAGCTTCCGCATGATGATTGGAGGATCAGTCGAAAGGCTGAACCCCGTTTTGATTGACAGCTATTTGAGATATAAAACCGTCCAAGTTGGGCGCTCAAGCCCAACTTGGACGGTTGACACAGGTTCAACTCCCAACTGTCGTGGAGTTTGCCAGTCAAGTCCAAAGACAAACTGCTACCCATTTCTTGGTATTTTCTTGCCGAAATTGCTTGACCCTTACATTGTTCATTTCTTACACTGTAAATAAAACACACTCGTAGTATTTCATTGTTTCAGTTTAACAAAATGTCAACACTTCCTTGTTCTAGTTTAATATCGTTTTGTTAGCAATCATTCATACTGTTGGTGAACTAGCTATCCAGCTAGCAAAAGGAGGGCAGAATTTACATATAAATAAATTGACAACTTTAATGATGTAGGCCTACGATGAGCTTCCCTCTTTGAAAGACCAGCAGCCTCCACTGGTCAAGACACACACAGTAGGCCTATAGCCCGGTTACAGTGA
>OMKI01056525.1:3288-31994 GCA_900302315.1 Phycis blennoides
CCCCCCCCCCCTTCTGCTGGTTCCATTGGGAGCTGCCCAGTACAACCACAGTATGCTACTGGTTCTACTGGGAGCTGCCCAGTACAACACCAATCTTATACTGGTTCTACTGGGAGCTGTCCAGCACAACCACAGTCTGCTACTGGTTATCGTGGCTCTACTTGAAGCTGGCCAGTACAACAACAGTACAGCAGTACAACAGCACAACAGCCATGCCTACTGCAAGGTGTTGCAGCAAGGTATCTGAAACCACTACGAGTTGCTTTGGATAGAAGTGTCTGGTAGA
The DNA here is from genome assembly GCA_900302315.1 of Phycis blennoides. NCBI lineage: Eukaryota > Metazoa > Chordata > Actinopteri > Gadiformes > Phycidae > Phycis > Phycis blennoides. The sequence continues at coordinate 3,575 of OMKI01056525.1, forward strand.
TTACTAAACAATAAAATATCCTTGAGTTATTTTTGATTTGTAGATGTAATGGCGTTCTGTTTTGTTCAGAGAACAAGTTCAGAACATTCCTGGGTTTACATCACTTTGGAGAACAACATTTATTTACATAAAGCATTTTGCGCAAAACAGCAAATAAAGTGAGTACGCAGAGTGGAGGGCTAGAGGGAGCAGGGGGGGGGGGAATCCTGCTCAGGTAGATGTACTGTTTCTTTGATGAAATTGTACTTGAAGTAAAAGTACTGGTATCAAGGAAAAAGTAGGTCATTAAAACATTAAAAACCTACTTTGTTACTTTTTTGCTTTTAACAAAGCAATTTTGCACCTGTGATTGACAGGCAAGATGGATTCCCGAGCAAATTAGGGAAAAGTTGCCCTAATTGGCCATAAAAGCCAGGGGCGGTCTAAAATCTAAATGGTCTCATAGAGAGGCAGAACCGGGACAGGTATTCTCACAGAGCTTATGGCATTGCGTTTCCAACAAATGACGTCAAATAATAACTCTTGAACCCACATCATCTTCAAGTAGAAGTACCCCATCAAAATGTACTCAAATGACAGTGATTTAAGTAGTTGTTATTGGTTACCTTGGAGCTACGTATGGACCTGAGGGCTCTAAATGGGGGAGGAGCGGGGGTGAGAGTGGGAGGGGTCTACCTGGAAGGTAAGTGAGGACCTGAGGGTTCTGGATGAGTGAGTGTGGGGGGGGGGGGGGCGACGACACTTGGATGATTACCAAGGCAATTAGACACGATGATATAGGGTATACAAGCACTTTAGGTGCCAGTAAGCGTGTGATTAGCTGCGAGGTTAGACGAGGTGTTCAGTATTTCCCTTGGATCAGTTAACCTAGTATTGTATCAGTGATTGCATTGGATCCGTTGGTCTCGTTGAGGCATTATGAAAAAAAAAGAAAAGAATAGCACATTCATTGGGTCACGTGTCTTTCACGTGAACTGCGAGTTATTTGAAGTAATTAAATATTAATATAACTCCGTACAATCGGTGGCAATCAATGCGCATGTCATATTTATTTTAGACACTGCGCATTTTCCCCAATGCGCGGTCCCGTGGACCTCGCGTCCGCGGTGAGTGATGATTCTTGAGTGCTCTTCACTTGGCTGCCTTTGGTGACGTCGAGTGGAAGTTGTTTCTACAGAAGGAGCCGATGCGCCGCATCTCCCCGTAGCGAAATAATACAGTCCAAAGCGCCGTCACGTGGAATCACTCTCAGAGCCCCGTGCTACGCGTGATTCCCAGATCCGCCTTCCCACCCGCTTCTCTGCCCGCCGCCCGCTGTGACGGAAGGGGGAGCTTGGTCAGTGGGTCAGCAGTTTCATGTATTAACTCTCGTCACGTTTTCCCGCCTCATGCGCCTAAACGCTAGGGCCACTGAAAGCAATAATAATAATAATAATAATGGATAATAGCCACATTGATGTCGTTTTTAAATGCCATGAATCATAACACACATGACCAGTTAAGGGCAGCACACCAAGATGACACGGAGGGCAATTCATTACGATCTGGACACTGTGTTCAGACAGAGGACAGTTGAGAAAGAGAGGCGCTGCTCTTGTAGGCTTAGCCGACGAGGCCACAGCTGTACTCAGCATATTCAGAATGGGTAGATATGAAATCCAATGCAGTGCATTTGGGCTAATCTCAAATGATTTTAATTGTGTGTGGCAGTTGCAGAGCTTGATGCAGCATCCGTATGAGGACACGAGAATGCTGTTATATCACGTTCCATTGTGTTTGACCTACTTTCACAATCTAGGAGTTAATTATCTCAGAGAAACGTTTTCACCACAGTACCAATCTGCATCGATATCATTTGACATATTCAGTGATATAGATTAGTTATAAAAGCACAACTTGCAGGTGATTTTGAGGACATAGTTGCTACTTACCCAATACCCCTTTGGAAATGGACTCACGTGGAGTTAGTTGTTATTCTAAGTGCGTTAACTTTGGGAAAACAACTCAACTTGGATTGTTGCCAAGGCAATTAGAGAAGTGGATAATGGCATTGAAGTTAAGAACAAGGGCATGTACCATATCAGTTATCTCAAACTCTTAACAGTGACTAATTTACTACAATTAATTAGAGTAATGGTAATTATCCCCGCTGTGATGCAGGACTCCCATATATAGCATGGCATGAAAGGAAGGAAAACGGCGGTGCACCGGCTACCCTGTAGACAACTCAAAGATAAACACACACTAAAGCCACAGCTTTGCATGGCTTTCTCTGGTCGACTAGGGCAGAAGACCAAGTGGAAGGTGGGTGGAGAGTAGAGGCGGGGTGGGTGGGTGAGGAGGTAGGAGGTGGGGGGGGCTGTTATGCTTGTGAAGTTCTCCCTGCTCACGTTTCTCTGAATGCCTAGTCTGTAGCAGATTAGTGCCCGCACGAGTGGCTAGGATCACCACAGGCTTTCAGGAGGCTGTCTGTGTTGACCTGGATTTCTAACAGGCCCGAAGAGAGCGTGCGACACAGGCTTCCACACGCACACAACTCTCCCTGCATAGCATGCCCCGGACAAAAGCACTAACTCATCCCTGGCATTAATATTCATGTCAATAATAGTGGGCCTACCAGGCAGCAACGTGCCCACAAGTGGAACTATTCATCAGTTTCATTGCCGGCTGTTTGACGGAAGACAACCTATTCCCCCTTGTTGTTTGTTTGTGGCCCTTGACATCAGTTGTGTAAACTGCACAGCCACGAGCTGTAAGATTATAGATTTAATAATTGACAGGGTTTACGGGACAGTGGCCTCGGAGGCCATTCATAAATAACTACTATGTGATCGTTCAGACAAAACAAATGTGTTCTGTAAATGACTGGGACAGCCATGGCTGCTGCTTGAAAACAGGCTAAGCTAAAGGGCTGCCTCCGTTTGGCCCTATCTGTGGCGCGGGTGAGTCAACAAATCCAGCAACACGTGCCACTGCTGGCTGCTGAATTATCACACACTCAGGCTAGCCAAATACCTTGGGCCGCAAAGGACGACCCACAGCAACAGATGGAATGGAGCTGTAGGTTACTCTGTGCATACCAATTAGGGATTCAGTTGTTATATAGTGTTGAAATAAATTTTAATAAATAAAGTAGCACTAGTGATGTGGCTAAGGGCCTATAGGTCCATCGCTAAGCCTTATTTCATGTGTGTTCACCTCATGCTAACAACTTAATACGTATGGGATATGGGATAGCCTTGTCTTAGCCCTTTGCTAACAACGTGACTCTCAGTGTTGAAATGTTGCCGGGTGACCCAGTGGAGAATGCGGCCAGCGCCGCGGCCTCCTTGGGGGCGCGTCCCAAGCGCGCGCGCGCGCGTCCTAATGTCGTGTATTCCTACACGAGACTCTGTAACCGTATCAGAGGGCCATGTGAGTCGGCGGTCAGGTGTCGAGCGGTTAGCTGGGCGCGCCGCCAGGCAAGCGGGGGCTATTATTGGAGTGGAGGAGGTGGACACGTGAGGGGAGGCCGTGTCTTCAACCGCAAGTTAATGCATGACTGCGGAGCGCGGGGCGGACGTTAACCTGCTCTATGCCAAAACAACACGTCATAAAAAAATCTAGGAATTAAAATAGCATATATTGTGCTAGCAATCTAGCACTGAATGCCTGTAGTGGTAGATTGGCGTCGGTCTAAATGCCGCATTAGCATGACGCAGTCTCGCTCGTGCCAAATGAGCCCTACTCTGTTGCTGAGCTACCGACTGTATTTTTAGCGCCCTGAACTACATCCGCTCCAGCGCCCAAAGATGTCTAGGCAAGGCTGCATAATCCTATAGCTTAGCATTACTACGGTGCTTTGCTGGGGCGCCCAGAGAATGAGTCACATTACGTCACATCGCATCCACTTTAAGTGTGAATGATGTCTGCCAAATGTCAAATGGACGTTGAAATATTAATAATGTCAATCATAACACACCATAAGTTCAATAGTTTATTGTTCCTCTAAACATAACACGTATAAGAAACATTATGCACACCTGCATCAATAGGTAAACAGGTGATTCAATGCTGTGTTGTTTGTTTGTTTTCCGTTCAGGAGGCGGAGGGGTGATCCTGTACGCGGGCTCCTCGGGCAGCTCAAGCCCCAGCCCTGGCAGCCCGTCCAGCGGGTACCAGACCCAGTCCCCCTCATCCCAGTCCCAGCCCTCGTCTCCGGAGGTCACCTTCACGGAGATCGGGGCGCTGAGGCAGAGGCCGTCGGGGTGCGCCGCCGCCGCCGCCGCATCCTCCAAGCTGGTGTTCCAGTTCCCCGAAGTGTACGGGGCGGCGGCCACGCCCCAGCACACCTACGCGCACCCCGGTGCCAGGAAGAGGCCCTGCACCTTCTCCGGAACGTTCACCAGTGAGTACTCCCTGCCGTCCCCAAGTATTATCTCTGCCCACAGCAACTGTTGTGTTTGCTGGATTTCTGTCTTGTGAATGTCTGACGACTGACCTACCTGTCCGTTTCTCACTTTTCTCAGAGACCGGGGGGATGGTCTTGCTGTGCAAAGTGTGTGGGGACATCGCGTCCGGCTTCCACTATGGCGTGCACGCCTGCGAAGGCTGCAAGGTAATCCCCCGATCACTAAACATAAGCCTTTCTGTCATTTAAAACGTCTGATCCCCGATCGCCACAGTCTACTACTGTATTAGGCGTCCTGAGCGACACGCTAACCCCCCACCTTCAAGTCACCGTAACACCTGCTTTGGATGAAGGTGGCATGGTGTGACAAGAAAGTGATAGCACATGCCATGGGACGTGTTTATCGCAGGTGTTCTTAACACACCCCATATTCTATACTTAAGCACGGGTGGCCTCAGTGGGAATCAAAACCCTCAACGCTGGCCGTGTTAACGCCCTGCTGTACCAACCGAGCTGCACAGGACCAGTGTTCACTGTACATCGCTTTGGCTGAGGCGTGACTTCGTTTAACGCCGTCTTTCCTCTTTCCCAGGGCTTCTTCCGTCGCAGCATCCAGCAGAACATCAACTACAAGATGTGCGTGAAGAACGAAAACTGTCTCATCATGCGCATGAACCGCAACCGCTGCCAGCACTGCCGCTTTAAGAAGTGCCTCTCGGTCGGCATGTCTCGAGACGGTGAGGCGCGTCTTGACACATTTCCACACAGCGGAGGGACGCGCGGGCCACTCTGTCACCATGCCACAGTGATCTGATTAGCAAACTCAATGGGGAAATGGTGAAACTCATTGAGGACGCCTCCCGTAATGTAGGTCTCCGCGCGGAATATGGTGAATACAGAATGCAACGTGGGAAGCCTTTTGAGGTCATCGTGCCAGTGGCGCAGTCACCTGCTGCCGCGCTGCCACCGCCCTGTCTTCCTCCTCCCTTGACGAACACCGGGGGTGGGGGGGTTATTTTCGTGGACAGGTCGTTGACTCACTATCAAAACCTTCGCCTCGCTTCGGGAACTTTCAAAACGTCTTTCCTTCGCCCTTTGCGGGATATCGTTCCCTTCACGTTGTCTCCGTAGTCTCGATACATTCCCTGCACCACCGTCTGCAGTGCCATGTTCTCATAACCCCCCCCCCCGCCTCCTCATGCCTCCCTCCCAGACAGTGATTTATTAGAGTAGGAGGCACAGAGTCCCCGAAGCTATCCGTCATCTGGAAAACTGCAGCAAACACAGAAATTATTTTAGGAAATTGGAACAGGGTCAACTGGATTACCTTGCGTATGCCCTTACAGCATCTTACTGCAATTAACGGTGGATACAGTAACAATTAAGATTAGTAGAAAAACACACAACATGCACGAACACAGCAGGAGAGTTTACGAGCGCACTCACATCGCCTAGTTTTTAGCCCTGACTCCAGAACATTGATTGATCACCTGTCATCATAGATTAAGAAAAGCATCCAGCTGGGCTGGCCCAGAAAAACAGTGCAGAACTGGGCCCATAGCATCCACATACCATGACCTACTTGGTGTTGTAGTATGCATCTGCATGCGTGTCTATGTATCTGTACTCTACAATGTTCTCCAAAGTCTAATCTATCGAGGAGGATATTATTTCTGCATTAACTCAACACTTTTGATGCACGGAGAAAGTGAGGCAGCAGGCTAAACCGGGTCACACGGGACGGCTCAATGTGAGACCAAACACAAACCTGGACCACCTGAGAGAAGGCTCTTAAAAGAAGTAGTACCACAAGCACCACAACCTAGAAACCTCTTTCACAATGTTGTAGTCATTGTGAAAACAGGAAAACCACATTTAACTGCCTGTTGCCCACATTAAATAGTACACCCTGATTTCACACGAGGATGCTGTGTAAATTTGCTTCACACGTATTGAAACGGCTCTGGTAACAGGAAGTCAAGTGTGCCACTATGCCAACTGGCGCACTGTTAAGTTTGCCAATTGGGAACACATTTTGTGTGAAAGCTACAGATTATATGCGTTTTAATATAGTTTTTACAGTATATTTCTATATTATATTATATAACATAATATTTTACAAAATTATATGACATTCTATTATATGATATTATTTTATATATTACACAGTATATATTATAGTACATGTATTTAATACAAGACATGAGGACAACTGCCTGTCATGGAATCATTTCCTGTGGAGCGTTGTTGAAGTATTTGTTAATCAATACTTCAGCCTATGGTTTCCTTTCCATTATTTCAGTTTTACTTCTTTATTCAACACTACAATCACAACATTGCACCTTTTCTTGTTCTTGTCTTCGCAAAAAGTCTATTTTGTCCAATATGCAACCTTTTTAATCCCTGGGGGAAAGATGCATATTACAGTAGCACACATCCCCCCTCTCCTGAGCTCCCCTAACCAGCAACATGTTCTGCAACATAAGCCATCCTCCTCTCTGCTCTATCACCTCTGCTTATCCAATCTACCACACTCCGTCTCATCTGGTGTTTTTGCAGAGTCCAAACTCTCTTGCTCCGTTTTTGTGATCTTGGTGCATGTGATATCAAACTCGCGGTGCCCCACTGCCCTACTTACAAACTGAGTGAGGCAGTGGGAGAGATTGAAAGAGAAAAGGCTGAGGCCAATGCTGGCATCAGGACCTATAAATAACTGCTCCAGCTGATGGCTGCTCACAGAAAGAGGGGAGGGGGGATGGAGGTACAGTTATGGAGCAAGCAAGAGTACAGCTTAACACTTGCTGACACTCCTCTCGAAATCCATCAATGTTGAAAGAGAATTCATAACTCCTTGACGCCTTCTAGGTGAATGTGTGTTTAGTAGTTAAATGCGTAATGCAGTGATGTTAGCATCCACAACATGCTTATTCTGTGCTCCTTGGTTCTATCTGTCCCTAGCTGTCCGTTTCGGCCGTATCCCCAAGAGAGAGAAGCAACGTCTCCTGGATGAGATGCAGAGCTACATGAACAGCCTGAACGAGTCCTCCACCATGGACATGGACTCTTCTCCAGCAGGGGACAAGGCCCCCAGCCCCAGAGACTGCAACTCTAATGAGGCCATCGGGGCCATCTCTAGAGCATACCGGGACATCTTCACAAGCACGAGCCAGGGGAGAGCCGCTAAGAGGGCCAGCATGTCCACCAACAGCAACCAGTCCCCCGTTTCCCAGGAAGCAAAATACCCCCGGGTGTCCTCCAGCCATCCACACTGCACGCTGGGTTACCAGTCTTGCCCCATCACTTGCCCCCCCGCTAACGACCACAGCCAATCAACATTCTCCATTGTGGACAACGGTCGGTATAACTTATCAGTGTCACCCGACCTGCACCAGCGGGAGCCCACAACCCAAAGAGACAGCTGTGTCAATCACAACCACTTCCCAGCAGCAGCCCCAGTTCAGCCCTCCTGCCCATGGAAGTTGGCTCAAGGATCTAAAGTTCTTGTAAGTGCATTGATCCATTTATTAATAACTAAGAATTGTATCTCATGACCATGTGCAGTATCTTTCTGATGTATCGGTTTGAGGGTTGTTATGAAGGTTGTAAACGTTGTTTTTCTTTTGTGTTTCCACAAAGGCCTGTCCTCTGAATGCGTATCCTGTATCAGGGCCAGAGTGCACCAGCCAGCAGGTATGGGAGTCTTTCTCCCATGGATTCACTCCTGCTGTCAAGGAGGTGGTAGAGTTTGCCAAGGGTATCCCAGGGTTTCAAGAGCTCAGCCAACAAGACCAAGTCATGCTGCTGAAATCAGGCACCTTCCAGGTAATTCACATTACGGGATGCTGTTTATGATGGCTGCTAGAGAGCATCTTGGACCTTTGTTTTTTTGGTTAATCTGCTGATCTTGTAACGTGTGGATATGTTTTATGCTGTACCACAAAATTTAGCATTTTGGAGGACATTAACAATGTCTACGTTTGAGTCATATCAAATGATTGACTACAGTGATTAATAACACGGCTGGGGAACAATTTCAACACTATTGTACGTATATTGATGAGCATGCTCTTGTGTGTTCCGACGTGTTAGGTTCTCATGGTGAGGTTCTGTACATTATTCAACGCTGAGGAGCGCACCGTCACCTTCCTGAATGGCCAGACGTACCCGCTCGCCACTCTCCGCGCCCTGGGCATGGGCACCCTCCTCGACGCCATGTTTGAGTTCAGCGAGAAGCTGGGCGCTCTGGGGCTGGAACCCGACGAGATGGCCCTCTTCATGGCCGTGGTCCTTGTGTCTGCAGGTAAGAGCCCACTTCACAATGACGGCGATACAGTTGACCGTGTTGTTTAGCGATGAAGTGTGGAGCCAAAGGTGTTCTCCATTCACGGTCCAAAATCTCAACGTCGCACGTGTCGCCGCCTTGCTTTCAGATCGCTCGGGCATCTCCGACACGGGCACCGTGGAGCAGCTCCAGGAGAGTCTGATCCGCGCCCTGCGCTCCCTGATCACCCGCAGACACCCAGGGGAAGGAGGCCTCTTCCCCAAGCTGCTGCTGCGCCTGCCAGACCTGCGCACCCTCAACAACCTGCACTCAGACAAACTGTTGGCCTTCCACATTGACCCCTGAGCGAGCCATGTGTGCACGGTGCACAGCCACACACACACACACACACACACACACACACACACACACATGGATGTGGGACATTCACTCACACACACGATACATACACATGACTGATCATTATAGACTCATTGTCCCAAGCTGTGGAGTTTCTTGGAAGAAGAAGAAGTCACAGAAGGGAAAGAGAACATGTTTCAGACACAAGCACACACACACACACACACACACACACACACACACACACACACACACACACACACACACTGCATACTGTAGTCTCATGATGAACATGTACTAGACCATGAATCAATGCTTAGGGGGAAAAAAATTCTTTAGACAGATTTATTACCAACTTTCCAGTTAAACAGACATTTGACTTAACTTAATAAGTGACTCCATTTTCCTATTCATCAACAGACCTTCTTTAGACCACCTGTTTAAGTCATGATTTAGATGGACCATTAAAAGACATATTTTCCTTTGCGTGGTTAAAGGAAGGGACCCTGTATATAATGTATAGATTAAGTTGATATATTAAGGTCATTGCCATTATTTCACTGAACATAACATATACATTAGTATTTGTCAGAGTCACATCACTTTGTCACCAATATACAATATGATTCCTTTTATATTTAACAATGAAGCTTACATTTCACAACTTACTTTCAGCTAGTTAAGAACTTTAATCATATTAAACTCTTATTGCTCAAAGGGTTGTATCAACATTATTGTTGTTGTATTGCAACTGAAATCACAAGCTGTGTAAGATACTCCATGCATGATGGATTTGTATGTATTTTGTTAGATGTGTCCCTGTAAATATGTTACTCTAATGTGTATATATTAATTGAAATGATCTGCAGGATCATGATGAGTTTAGAGTAAAGGGGGATGATTGACATGGCTTTGCTGTACAAGAAGGGTTTGGCACTGGAGAATGAATGTTCAGTAGGGGGCCTCAGAGAGCTCAGATCTTCTTCCTGCTGTTAACCAGCATAATACAAAACAAATCACCAGCACTCGCTTTACATGCAACCTTCCCTCTGCCCCCAATGTTTGTCATACAAACACAAATATATATTTTGAGAGTGAGTGATGATGTTTAGTCTCTCACTGCTTGCGTGTTATGATTAAAAAATTTTGGCACATGTACATTTGTAAATCTTCCTGCATAGAAATTATAAAAAGATGTTATTATGAATATTTTGTCTTCTTGTTGTCTATTCAGTCAAATTAAAGAAAATTTGAAAGATCCATTTTAAAATATGACAGATTTTTTATATATTACATAGTAGATCAATGTGTAGGAGATTGGAAAAATGATGAAAATATAAAAATATTTAGTGACGTTTGATAATGTTAGCACACCTAAGTGGCACATGTAAGCCTCTGTTGGGTATGTATAATAAAGTGTGGAAGGAAGGAAAGCCTCCTAAAGCATGGAAAGAAACAGTGGTGGAGCCAGTACGGAAACAGTGGGGAGAGGAAGTTCGACCACTTGGTACTTTGATATGTTCAAATTCATACCCAGTATTGAAGAGTCTAGTCTCATGAATCAATCAGGCAAGATCTAGGGTATGAAACTTTAAGATGACTACATTTACAAAAAATATAACTAAAGGAAACCAGATTGATGTAAACTGAATTCAGATAAACAGAAACCAAAAGTTTAGTGAAGAGCAGGAAGAAAATCAAATTGTAGAGCGAATGGGATGATAACGTTTTTATAACATCCAAATAACATCCAAAAGAGATTGGAAAGACAAGGAATGTAGGGTGGTGCAGGGAGGAGGAAACAGCAATTACAAGGATGAGAATTGGGCATGCAAGATTAAATAGTCGATTATTTATTGTAAAGAAGCTTCCAAACAGGAGGTGTGATCGTTGTCAGCTGCCAACAGTGGGACGGGCCAGAGAGAGCAATCACTCCCACAACTCACCTCACTGCCATCTTCAGAAGTTCTCTAACGATGCTATCGTTGGCCTCATCGGAACGGGGATGACATAGCGTACAGAGGACTTGTACAGGATTTCATGGACTGGTGCTTGCGGAACCGCCTCCTGATCAACGCAGGGAAAACCGGGGAGCTGGTGGTGGATTTCTGCAGACACTGTCATCCATACACACCGGTGAACATCCAGGGAACATACATAGAGATGGGGACATCCTACAGGTAGCTGGGTGTTCACTTGAACAATAAACTGGTCTGGACGCATAACTCTGCTGCACTTTATAAGAAGGCCAAGAGCATACTCTATCTGCTGAGGAAGCTCAGGTGCTTTAGACTGCAGGGACCACTGCTGAAGTCCTTCTATGACTCTGTGGTGGCATCAGCCCTTTTTTATGGAGTAGTCTGCTGGAGCAGTGGCATCTCTGCTACTGACAGGAAAAGACTGGACAAGCTGATCGAGAAGGCCAGCTCTATCCTGGGCTGCCCACTCAACTCAGTGCAGGTGGTGGGAGAGAGGAGGGTAATAACTAAGGTGTCATCACTGCTGGTGAAGGACTCCCACCCCCTGCAGGTCACTCGTACATCTCTGGGCAGCTCCTTCAGTGGACTGTTGCACCCCAAGTGTGTGAAGGAGAGGTACCGCAGGTCCTTCCTTCCTGCTGCAGTCAGACTATTCAATCAGCTCCGCTCACGATAACAATCACACTGGACATTACACCCTTCCGTTTCATCTAATTTCAGTTCACTGTACAATATTCATTTACATTTATTTATTTATATTTATAGATCAATATGTTTTTTTCAGTGCAACATTTTTTATACCTCCTTGTTTTTCAGTTTTTCTTTTTTTCTTTATCTCTTTCTCATTATATATATAAATATGTAATATGTATATATATATATAAAATATATATAATATAATATAGTCACTTTGTTTCGTTAATTTATTTTGGGTCTATGGTATTTAAAGAAGGAACCAGGTTTCATTCTCCTGTTCAGACGATGGCGGTAATGAGCCGGAAGGTTGTTTGTTTACCTATTTAAAAAACTAAAGGAGGAAGAAGGAAGGAAGCAGAAGAAGAAGAGAACGAGCAGGAAGAGGGGGAAGATGCGCCTCCTTTTGGTCGATCAACGAAAAACCCGGAAATACAACGTCTTTTTGAAAAGCAATGTTGAAAGCAGTGATGACAGTCATTTGTGTTTTTAGCAATGTGTGATCTGTCACAGTGCTTCTGCAGAAACATTGGAAGACTGCTAATCGAAATGGTAAGTTCGTATTCAAAAGTAGACTACACAGCAGCACCATTTGTAGGCTATTATTCCTATTGAAATTAATAGAGATGGGAGTTGGAGACAGCTAATGACCATACACACCTTCAACGAAATGTCATCATACCGGTTTAATTAGGCTAAAAGCAGTTGGTCATCGTGTCAATGATTCCTTCATAATTGTTGGTTACTTGTTCATACTTTTTATCAGGTTTGTGTTTATACGTAAAGATATTACGTTATTGTGTCCGTACGTCTTCCATTTTATTTGCATTGAACACGTCGTTTGTTTACTCGACCCGATCGTGATTTTAACTTGATCATGTTTTTATTTCGGCTCTAATATTCTTTTAACCTGTATATCTCCCCACAGGATCCGGGACATCGCTAGACGGGGTGAAGATACAGCAATAGAACATAGTTAACAGCAAGTTTACAACGTCAAATACACTATGTGGCTGACGGTGTATCTCGCAGTTATCTTCTTGCTTGCGTTGTGTGTATTCCTTGAGGTTACAGCACGGCGTCTGATCCCTCCGCAGCCTGCGTCCACGGCTGTAGCAAACCCAGCTTTCCGTCAATTCCAGACTCTCTTCCTGCGTGCCTACCTGTTAGCCCTATGGGCCGACTGGCTCCAGGGTCCCTACCTCTATAAACTGTACCGCCACTACAGCTTCCTTGAGTCTCAAATAGCCATTCTGTATGTGTGTGGCTTGGCGGCCTGCATTTTGTTTGCTCCATTTACAAGTTGGTTGCCTCAGGCACTGGGCCGCAGACGGACATGCCTGCTCTTTTGCTTCACATACTCAGCCTGTTGTCTCACGAAACTCTCAAGGGATTACTTTGTTTTAATCATTGGCCGCGTCCTCGGCGGGCTGTCCACGTCATTGCTTTCCACCACGTTCGAGGCCTGGTATGTACATCGGCATGCAGAGGTCCATGATTTCCCCAAGGAGTGGATTCCCAGCACCTTCACCAAGGCTGCAACTTGGAATCACGCATTGGCTGTGGGTGCAGGGCTGGTAGCTAACCTTCTCGCTGAGTGGCTCCACCTGGGACCTGTGGCGCCCTTCATCCTGGCTGTTCCCTGCCTGGCAGCGTGTGGATGGGTGGTGCTCACCGACTGGGGCAAAGAGGAATCCGAAGGAACTCCTGAGAGAGACAAACACAGACCTCTCCTTGGCCCTTCTGCACCTCCGGTCCACACATCTGCCGGGGCCAGGTTCTGGCGAAGGTGCCAGGAGGCCCTGCGCTGCCTGCTGTCAGATAGGAGAGTAATGTTGCTGGGTGCAGTACAGGCTATGTTTGAAAGTGTGCTATACATCTTTGTCTTCCTATGGACCCCAGTACTGGACCCCCATGACCCCCCTCTGGGAATAGTGTTTTCCTGCTTAATGGCCGCCAGCATGGCTGGTTCTCTGCTGTACCGCCTGGCAACCTCCACGCGCTACCATCTTCAGCCCAGCCACCTGTTGTGCCTGGCTGTGCTCATGGCTTTCTTCTCCTTCTTCATGCTAACCTTCTCCACGGCCCCGGGACAAGCCAGACCCTTCGAGTCTCTCATCGCCTTCTTGTTGCTGGAGCTGGCGTGTGGACTCTACTTCCCTGCGGTCAGCTTCCTCCAGGCGAGGGTCATCCCTGAGGAGAAGCGTGCCGGGGTGTTGGCGTGGTTCAGGCTCCCACTACACCTGCTGGCCTGTCTGGGGCTGCTGGCCCTCCACGGGGAGGTCTCTGGGACCGGAGGGGGAGAGGGAGGCAGTGGGACCAGACACATGTTTGGGGGCTGTGCGGTGATGATGATGGCAGCTCTGCTGGCCATGGTCAGTCTCTTCACCCTGGGCAAGAATGACACAGAGCTGAGACTGGAAGGAACCAGAGATGACGGGGAGTAACAACAATAACAACAACAACAACATGAAGTTGCTGCACCAACATGAACATTAAGGATTTTTGTATTGCCAAAAACAAATTCAGATATACAACTTATATCCTGAAGTTCATAATGTCCTTGTTTAATATTTATTTGCCAGCCAACATTCATTGACAATGAGGGTTGTTTAATTTACTATGTCATGTATTTTTGTGTCCAAACAATGATGCTGACAAGGGTATGCAAGGATAATACTGAAGAACATTCCTTTCCCTAATTTGCATAATGCAAATCAGTTCCTGTATCAATTAATGTAATTGTGTGTGTGTGTGTGTGTGTGTGTGTGTGTGTGTGTGTGTGTGTGTGTGTGTGTGTGTGTGTGTGTCATATCATTGTCATGGACATATTTGATCATATTTGATATAAATTGTTTTGCCACCAATCTTTATTCATGTATTTATTTATTTATATCTGCATGTATTATAATGAGAATGTAGGCTTGCGTTCTCCAGTAGTTTGAGCTGTAAAAACCCTACACTCAAAACTCGTAGAACCTTGAGGGAAATACTTTTGAAGTAAATTGTAAATTAAAAGCAGCAATTGGTCAAAAAAGGACTTTATTGTCATTTAGTTTTATAATTTTAGCCTCACGTGGAATGTATCAATTTGTTCTTGGCTTGAAGCGATGGTGGAGGCGGCGAGCTCCATAAGAAGAGGGCGTGTTTTCAGACAAAGCAGGTGCCTTTGGACGCGCGCACCTAGTGGTCGTAATTTTATACAACGCATAACGTGGCATAAACGAGTAATACGCAGTATTGTGGAATTAATCAAGATCAATTACCAATTATCAATCAAAAGAATGTATTGGTCATGTTTTGCAATTTCTATCTGGTAATTTTTCTAGTGCGTAAAATAAAGTCGATGTACGCACATTTTCAAATCATGCACAAATTGATAAATACAACGTTTTCTAGAAAAACTGCGTACGCATGGATTACGCCTAGATTTTTGTCGTAGGCAACGTTGATAAATGATGGGGAACCAGACGAATACTGTGCGAGCTTTATTGTTATTATTACTCTAGCAGATACGCTTATGTGAATTGGTCTGGCAATATTAGGCTGATAATTGTGTGCGATAGTAAGAAATATATAATTTAAAACGAAATAAAATCAATCATAGGCCTATATATAAATCATCATCATATAAATCATCAACGGAATGTATAATTACAGTTCTAATGTGCAATAACAGAATAGTCCTATCACATTTCTAAACTTTATGACTGGGATACCACCTCATTATGTGTTTGATGCAGACGATGATGCTTCTAGATTTCTAGTCTAATCCAGTCTTTTCCTGCTCTGCTTCACCTGACGCGGTGTGTAGCCTACTCTGCAACGATCACCCCCCTTTTTGCCAACTTAGTGGTGCAGCCCACGCTTCAGTCTATGCACAGCATCACCTAGATGACGCTGGAATATGCCTGAACGTGTGAGGGAGGGGGTTTTCTGCAAGAGTATTAAGTACGTAGCTCTTGGATTGCAGTGCTCTATCAAAAGAGCTCCAGGACAGTCAACGTGTCAGTAGCCTACTGTATTACTAGTCTTCAAACCCCTTACTGTTAAGTAAAGGGATATTGGAGATTGATCCATTCTATTACTTGAGCAGCTGCAGAAAGACGCAAGGCAATCATGACGCATGGCAAGGTAAGGAAAACATGAGTTGATTGATGATCTTTCATTTGACATTTGATTTTATGAGACATTTCAAATGATGCATGCATGTTAGAATGGCACTATAACAAATATTGTCTGTGAGTGTTCCATCATATTAGACGTGTTAAGGGGAAAGGTCGTATTTAACTATTATGGTCTGTCATGATCATCAATCAAGTGTCTTGCAGCCTTGTTTATTTCTATATTCCTACATCTTGTAAACAATTGCTATATAAGGTAGAGTTTATCATCTTTATTATTAATAGCCTGCTCAGAAAAGCCTATTCAGTTGTTTTTTTAGGCAACAGTAAGTTTGGTGTTTGATATCAAGCCAGTATTATGGCCCTTTATGAAGTGCGTCACAGGGCTAATATTGTCAATGCTTTATTGCCATGGCAACCCAGAGCTCGCTTTTTCTGTGTAGCTATCAATAGGGTCTCACTTGTTCATCAGTCTTCATCAATTTCATGTCATTCTCTTCTCAACTAAAAGTGTGGTTTAACGCTTTACAATAAGGGTACATCATTTAGCCATCAATTAACAATTTATTAACGTTAATAATGCAGGAACAATCATTAAGTAACAGTTAATTAGTAATAATTTGCTAACGGTGTCATTTACTAATTCAAGTATAACAGTGTTCATGGTAACAAAGTTATTAATGTATACATTATTTAATAGGGTTAGGATTCACCCTAACCCTAATCCCAATCCTTACCCCACACTAATCCTAACCCTATGATAATTCTACAAATAATGCCTATTACAGCATCAACTAATGTTAATTCATGGTTAATTATTGTACCCTTATCGTAAAGTGTTGCCAAAATGTTATTACTAAGGCTATTCATCCAAATAATAATGTTATATAATGGTAGAATTTATTGAATCACTTCCCCTAACTTATTATCTGTATTGCTATGTACTAATTCTATTTAATGTTTATTAAGTTGATTTTTATGCGATACAGTGAAGCTGTTTGAGTGGAAAACAAGCATGCAACTGAAGACAGTATTGTCTGAATGATTAACCCTTACTATAGCGAAATACATCTTGTTGTATAAGTCATGTTTTAGGTGGGTTAAAATGAACTGTTTGTGCTCATAGCTTTTACTTGCTAACAAGACCCCCAATGGTTACTCCAATGGAGAGGGCCAAGTAAAAGAGCCCCCCAGCTATGAAGAAGCCACTGCTGGTAGGATGAATCCTTTTTTAACATTGCTATCATTATCATGTACCACCTTATATCTATGAATCAAACTTAGATATGGAGTGGAATACACTTCCCAATTATTCCTTACACCTGGCCCGGTCCATGATTTATAATATGTACAAACGTGAAAAAAACAAACATGTGTCTCAACACTTGCTGCAGGCAGCAGCAGCCCTTGCTACAGTGATGGCGAGAGGCTCACAGAGTTCACCTGGGAAGATAAAAACATCAGGAGGGTCTTTATCCGCAAGGTATGCAGGAGCAGGTGTCCACTCACCTGTGCGTCGTCATGGACACAGATTATGTTGACCATACTTCAATTTTAATGAAAAATATTACTTTGCACGTTACTTTTGGGAAATATTATTTAAAGTAACATATACATGTATATATATATTTTTTTTTTCCAATGTTTAGGTGTATGCCATGTTGATGATTCAACTGTTTGTGACTATGGCTGTTGTGGCTATCTTCACCTTCTGGTGAGCATTTTGTTTAACATAAAATGCAATACCTTTCTCACCAAAAGAATTACATGAGTATATTTGCGCATACTTAAGTATGTTTTTGTTCTTTCAGTGAACCAATAAGAATCTACATCCAGTCAAATCCAGGGTGGTACTGGGCTTCTTAGTAAGTATGGTGCAGGAAGCAGCTTGTTGTAGCCTACACTAGAAATTATGCTTAATGTCTAAATTTAGTTGGCTGTTTGTTTTTACACAGTGCTGTCTTCTTTGTCACATACCTGACACTCTCCTGCTGCTCTGTGCCCCGGTAAGCTTGACATTTTACTGGTTAACTTGATGAACGTCAAACAAAAGTAAATGACCTAAAGTAATATCATACACAATCTCTCCTATACATTCTACAGGAGAATGTTTCCATGGAACCTGATTCTGCTTGCACTCTTTGTAAGTAAAACATTGTGTGTTGTCAATTCCTTTTCGCAAACTGGCTAGGAGGTTATAAGGCTTATTTACAGTTGACTATGCTCCTTTATGATGCATTATAAAGGATTTAATGTATGATGGTTATTAATATGTATTTGACTTGGAATCACAAGTATGTCTCCAGTAAAACAAAAATGAATAATTTGTTGATAACTTTTCATGTGGATCTTTCTCCTGTTGCAGACCCTTTCACTCACTTACATGACAGCAATGTTGTCAAGGTGCGTATTAATATTAACTGTTTAAAATGATTTTCAATGCTTTATATTATCATTACTATATCTATGATATGTTCCTCTTTTATTGTAACAGTTTCTATAACACCAAGTCTGTGGTGTTGTGTCTGGGCATCACAGCCATAGTCTGCCTCTTTGTGACAGTCTTCAGCTTCCAAACTAAGGTAAGAACCATTTTAAAATATATTATTACCATACATTTACTTTCCTGTTCATCGTGGCTTATGGATACCAATTGAAATAGTAGAAAGTAATGAGATTTGATTGCCTTACCATGGATTTGATTTCTCGTCCTCTGCCCTCTAGTATGATGTGACTTCTTGCGGAGGGGCCCTCTTCATCTTCAGTATGGTCATGTTCACTTCTGGGCTGGTCATGGCACTCGTCCTCCCCTATCACTATGTATGTGAAACAATCAATTAGGACTTAAATAGAATCCTATAGATGGATAAAGTGTATGATCTATTCCAATTAATCTAATCCTTTTTTTTTTTTTTTGCACATTAGGTTCCATGGTTGGATTGTCTTTATGCTGTTCTGGGTGCTATACTATTTACCATGGTAGGTGTGAGCACACACAGATATCCTGTTTAGCCTTTCACAAAGAGATGTATGCTTCATTCTGCTTTATTTTCTCTTTTAGTTCTTGGCATTTGACACCCAGCTGCTGATGGGGAACAAGCGCTACACCATGAGTCCTGAGGAGTATATATTTGCCACTCTCTGTATCTACCTAGACATCATTTACATTTTCTCCTTCTTCATCCAGATCTTTGGGATAAAAAGAGAGTAATTGTAACTACTTCTGATGTACACCGATGTATAACAGGCGTACATCTGTCCAGCTTCTTGTTATACATCAATGTACTCGTGAAAGTGTACAAAGTAAACAGTGTACACAGTGAACTCTCACAAATAGGAAAATAATTGAAACTTGATGGTGATATTGTTTCAACCTAAAGTTCTGTCAGAACTTGAGTCCTTCTCTAGCATGATATGAAACCAGGTTATTTGTTGTGGTTTACTGGCTAGCTCTCTTCATACAATACATTCTAATGCTGTTATCCCATAAGGCATGAATTGGACAGTAGATGCAATACATGTTCATGTCAACGCTATGTCAGTGGTTGTCAAAGCTAAGTAGGATGGGTTTTATTTCTGTGACGCACAAAGCAATATGCATGACTAGTACCCCCAATGCATTCATTTTGTCACATGAATGTTGATGTTTTGCTGAACTAAAGCACACAAATTGACAGGAAATGGCAAATTGATTGACTTGTATAATTTTAGTGTCATCCCAGCTTCATCTGATTCTTGTGTTAGTGGAAGATTAGCCTGTGTTTGTTTAGCAAACCTATGTCATTCTGCCTTCTGGCTGACCGTTTTACCATCTTATTTTAAATGATACAAACATATGTGATCAATGGGGAAATAAAATAACAAAAAAAGGACACTACAAGATGTGGGAGCTGTTCACAGTTGCACTTTGGGTGATGCAAAGTGTACGTTAAATATATACTTATTCCTATGTTACAGTCATCTTGTGGATCGTGTGACATTTTAGAATTTCTTTGGACTTGAATTGAAATCTATACTCGCCGGTTATTGCTTAATTATATTGTTTCTTGAGTTTTTGGTTGCAGGGGCAATTTCTGAAAGGAGATTAAGAGTGCCAAATGGATCAGTATTTTGTA
Organism: Phycis blennoides; assembly: GCA_900302315.1. Lineage (NCBI taxonomy): Eukaryota > Metazoa > Chordata > Actinopteri > Gadiformes > Phycidae > Phycis > Phycis blennoides. Next base: position 23,497 of record OMKI01056525.1, read on the forward strand.
TGATGCCTTGCATTGATGAATGAGAATGAAGCTATATTTTGATGAGATTCATATTTTATTTTTTATATTAAACCATTGTAAAAAAAAAGTTATTCTGTATATGATTTTGGAATGAATTGGTCTCATATGACTGACGTGTCTTTGTCTTTATTCGTTATGTGTGGCGTATTACAGCACCTGCATTTCACAGCATCTAAGAGAAATGAATGCACGGTTACTAGATGATCCAATTACATATTGAGTAACTTGAAGATGCATTGCCTGTTTGATACAATAGGGCAAATAAATTACTCAAACGATAGAAAACGAATGTAAATGTTACGAGGGCATTTATCGTATATAATAACCAGTAGGTATATTGTGTTATTGGGATGCGTGTCTCTTACAGCATATTTAAATAAAGTATATTTTAAGACCAAAACTGATATAAAATACGAGACTACTATAACCTCGTACCTGGCGATGTAAATAGTATATACGTGCTGTATTCGTACCGTTTGCAATATTCACAATTGCATGTTGGCAGGTGTGATTGTCAATAGTTAAATAAAACGCTCTGGCCTATTCACAATATGTTAATAGTTAATAAGTCGCTCTGGCCCGTTCAAAAGATGAATGTTCACTCTATCGAGCCCTCTTGGTTACAGCCTCCACTTATCCAATCAAAATGTGCGTTGGTGAAACGTCGAATTCAGCCATGTTGTGGTTTTGAATGAGGAAGAAGCGGGAGAGGTTATTTTTTAGCGAGTTTAAATACCATTTAAAGTGAAATTTACATCACGTTTTTAATTCGTAAGCGGTTCAAAATGATACTTTGTTTGCAAAAGTGGTAGTTTCAACCACTTTTAATTCAAACAGTTGCCCAGTTTAGCCCGCTGGGTAGCATTAGCTAGCGAGATAGTTAGCTTAGCGCGCTAGCGAGGTAACTAGCTAACTTTAAACCAACTAGCTCATGGTTAGCCCATTTAACAGAAATCCAATGACTTTTGCTACGATTGTTAGTCAGCCAATACCGACTAGCGACAGCTAACCCATGTCAGTCGAATGACGCGCACTTGCTTCATTTGTGTTGTCGGTATTGACAGTTGGTCTGAAAGTGAAAATAGCGGCTCATTTTTCAACCCGTCTTTTTTTGAGTACCATGATGAATAAGCTATACGAGTGGATGGTAACAAGCTTCGCCAATCTTCGAGACGGAGTACCACCAGCGAACCACTCGGATGCACAGGAGGACACTCGTGCCAGGAAGAAAAGACCAATTGATAGGTAAGAGCTAAAGAGTTAAGTATCCAACACCACACGCGCGTTGGCCGGATGACTCCGTTGACTGCACGAATAGCGGCTGCTTAGTGAGGACGAGCCCATCCTCCAATGTTTACAAAAGTCAAGACATTGTTGCACCTAGTTGGTGTTGCAATTTGGCGCAACCCTAATCGATAGCATTTCTATTTTTTTTAAGTTTGGAAGACTGCGATGAGGCCCACGAAGATGGCAGGACAGCCAAGAAGTCGCGGATAGGTAAGATGTGAACTAATCCATAGAATCTTGCAACAAAAAACGCTTGAATCTTTTAAACACATAAGTACTTTCATGTTTTCCAGGTGACCTCATTGACACCGTCAAGGGCGCAGCAGAAGGGGTAAAAGACCATGGCTCTACTGTAGCGACATGGGTGAAGAATAACGTGAGTCCTACTTTGAGGAACATACTGCCAGGTCCTCCACCTGCGGACCCACCGCCTCAAGCGTCCACGTCCACTGCAACTTGGACAGGCAGACATGTATGTTTTGAAGTGACGCACTATGTATCCACATTTGTATATGTATGTGTGAACATGCTCCTTTTTTTAGGTTGCAACGGCGAATTCTGGCCATTTGGATAATGTATTTGCAGCCCCATCGACACCTTTGGACTGGAAATTGAAATCTGGTAAGCTTGTGATTTGTATGGTGCTACAGCGTTGTACAGCATTGTTAAAACAAACCACTTTTAACCAACAGATTTTTTGGAACTGTTATAAACACTTGAAACGTGAAATTGTCATCTATTTGCATGTACACTACCGACTGCAAATGAAACAATAGTTGATAAGATGGCCAAATTGCATTTGTTTATTCAACATCTTGCATTCCTGTTAAATCTTGAGTCTTGTCGTGCTTATTGTTTGCTTTCAGAATCGTGCCGAATTGAAAAGTTTGTGATGGGATCAAAAGTGTGCAGGCGTCAAGTGTGCATGAATCTAGCCCACCGAGAAGTAGCTAAAACAAATGGACACTCGACCGTCCAGCCATCCTCGACCACCACGACCACCGTACACCCTCGCCCACGGTTAGGCAGACCCCTCAGCTCACACACACACGGGAATTTAAGGTATGTTTCTTCATATAACACCTTTACATGTGTGAGTTGTTTAGAATTGAAAACTGATAAGTCCTGAGATTTGTCTCAGAATTCTGCTGGAATGACGATTCTTAATTTTACCACTGCAGCCTGTTGGGCTCTTCTGTGGTCAGCCCCACAAGCAGCTCCTACACCAGCATGTATGAGAAGACATTCCCCATCAAAATGGTGCAGAGCCCCACACACAGCTCCTCTGGCCGTCTGCCGGGAGCCAGACTGCGCTGCACGGCACAGGAGGTCAGACATTGGAAATTGCTTACCAGCCACATACACATGTTCTTATTTAGTGGACTCTCTCTCATGCCCCCTTGCTTTCCATCTCTATCGGAGCAGTCTGTCTGTGAGGAAGAGAAGGAGGTCTACAGACAGCTGCTGAATATGGTTTCCGGTGGTCATTCATCCTTCCTCAACGTGCGCTCACACAGAGATTTGTAAGTATCCATTTCTTCTCAGCATTATCATGTGAGAATGTGGACCTAAAGCAATGTAATCACGTTTCCCATCACCCCCTTCTCAGCACCAGCTTCCTGAGCACCAGTAGTCGGCTTCTGCAGTTCTCTACCCCTGCGGGGTTAGAGGGTACTTCAGATGGACCCAGCGTGAGCCCCCGAGGCCTCTCCAGCCAGAGCTCCAGCAACCTCCCCAGTCCAGTAGAGGCCTCCGGCAAGCCAGGCACCCTGCCGTGGTCGCCGGAGGTCAGCCCCACTGGCGCAGCCAGCATTCAGTCAGTCCCTTCCCCTGGTGCCATTCAGGACACCTCTTCTCAGGACAGTCACTCATCAGGTAGGTGAAGCTGGCAGTGATTGATGTTCCCACGTAACTTATGTCCCCCAAACTTTCACAGCGTGTAAGTGATTTCTGTTGTCTTTTTTTGTGCAGCTCATGATGGGGACTCTGTTATAATTGTGAAAGAACAAAGGGGTAAAAAGCCAAACGCTCCAAGGTTGGTACATTTTATGTCGACTATTGGGATTTTTGATGGAAACTTACATTTAACATTTCCTGTTACAAAATGTATATTAATACTACCACATTGCTTATTGGATTTGTGGCTAGGTTAAAGACTATAATGCTGCCTCGAAATATATGTATTTTTCATAGCCAAATAGGAAATTATACATTTGCTCCTAAAGGACTATTGCTGACAAAAAATGGTGATGTAGTGGCCTGAACAAATGGTCACTTAAAACAATCACATACATATTAAAACACTGGAATGTAACCTATTCTTATGCATTTACTTTCTAGCGTCCCATGCTTCAAAGCTGAGTTATGGATCAAAGAATTGTAAGTAAATCTGAAGACACCTTTTTTTTGTGCACTTTTTTTTCCCCCACAGTCCCTATTGATACATATGTAGGGGTGGGTTAACAAGATGTCTTCTCTTCTGGCAGGACAAGTATGTACGACTCTCGAGCACGAGAGAGGCGGAGACAGATCGAAGAGCAGGAGGCCTTGGCGGCCAGGCTCCTGCGCCAGGTGAGCTTACAGTAGATGGTCTTTTTACACGTGGGCCTCCCTCGTGTACTCCTTTCACTCCATTGATCTGTCTCTGGGTGTTTATCAGCGGCTCTCTGGAGATGGCCAGTGGCTCCCAAAGGTGGAGGTCCACATTAGGGTCCCCCTTGAGAAGGAGGTCCCGCTGACTCCCATCACAGAAGAGCCAAAGAAGCCGGAGGAGAAACCAGAATTCCCTGAGCTCGTCAAGGTATATTTTCTTTCCTCCTCGCTCTTTCGGAGCTTCGCTAGCTCTTTTGATCTCCTGGACGTATGAGACTACCATCGGCTTGTGTTTGTAGGAGATGGAGGACGAAGTGAACAGGGTGCTGAGAGGAGGTAGTCCACACGAGGTCCTAAGCGAAGGATTTGGTCTCAGCCTCACGCGCAAAGACCTGCAGACACTCGACAACCTTAACTGGCTTAATGATGAGGTAAACAGCGATGCATTTCTACTTCGCTCGTCTTGCGTGCATGAACTCCCAACAGACATGTCCAAATAACCGTCAGCCGGATTCTCATGTTTCTGTGCCTGCAGGTCATCAACTTTTACATGAACCTGCTGGTGCAGCGCAGCAAAAGTGCCGGCATGCCCTCGGTCGACACGTTCAACACGTTCTTCTACCCCAAGCTGCGCACCAGTGGCTACTCTGCTGTGCGCCGCTGGACCAAGAAGATGGACATCTTTGCCTCAGACATCCTCCTGGTGCCCGTCCACCTGGGGGTCCACTGGTGCCTCTCGGTAGGTCAGCGGCCTGCAGAACCTCCAGGGGCCACCGCATTGGTCTTCATTCAATGTGCATTAAATGTGTAATATGTTTTTTGTCCAGGTGGTGGATTTTCGCAAGAAAGTCATCATGTACTACGATTCCATGGGGGGGAACAACGATGAAGCTTGTCAGACATTGTTGTAAGTTTGTCTTTGAGCACAGAAAATGGTGTTTGGTGTATTGAATAATTGCGTCGGCCATTTGTTTAGTTTCGATGGGACCTTAAATATGTCAATAAGTTTTGTTCTGTCTCTCTGTCTGTTTGTTTTTGTTGTTAACTTTACCCATGTTAGAGATAACAACAAATTATTGTCGTGATGAATACTTTGATGTAACCGAAATGTAACGACTCCTTAACAGACAATATCTGAAGCTGGAAAGTAAGGACAAGAAAGGCAAAGAACTTGATACCTCAGGCTGGACTCTTCACAGCAGAAGACGTAATGTAAGTCACCCCCGGGTGTTTAACACGTATGACTCATTGAATCTGCTTCACAAACTGGATTGCACGATTCGTCTCATTGCTTTGCTCTTCCAGGAAATCCCACAGCAGATGAATGGCAGCGACTGTGGCATGTTCACGTGTAAATACGCAGAGTACATCACCAAAGACAAGGCAATAACATTTACGCAGGTAAGCAAACTAGTAAGGTGAGACATGTCTCGTGTTGGGTAAGGGTGCACCAATATAAATGAAAACATTATAAATGTTTTCAGAAAGTGCATCAGCCAACTGCACAAACAAACATGCTTTGTTTTATGTGTGCCTATAGCCCCTGAATAAAAGTATTGGTAAATAATAGCCAATACCAAATGTTTTGCCTAGTAAGAGATCAATAATTCACATGTTGGTTGAGGTTCTACAACAACTGTCAAATTAGACTACCATGGCAATGTTCTCAAGCACTGTTGGAGAAAGTTACTGGGTGAAGTCACTTGTTGAATTACATGTTACTGTTATTAAGTGCAACATGTCTTGTGCTTGTGCTTATTTGTGTAGTGATTTATTATGAATATTGATTTCTTAGTTCATATAGGTACAATGTCATAATGAATGAAAAACACAAGACTTGTTCGCAGTGTTGTGCGTTGTAGCTTGCTAGTGGGAGTGAATGGTTTAAGATTCTTTTGACACCTAGTGTCGGTGACTCATTCTGTGGAAACTCGTCAGCTTTTTTTCCTCCTTGTGGAATTTCGACTGAACATTTATTGCCAAGTGCAACTCAGTGGTCCTCTGCTGAAAGAGCCCACACTGGCTTTGACATATTTCACACTGGTCTTCAGGCGCAATACTAACGTCATGAGATAAGACCATAAATGTGCTTTAAAAGCAAGACAAATGATCGGCTTTACTTTTTGTCGGCTTTACTTTTTTTCTTTCTGGCTATAATTTCTGTCATTATCTATGGATTATAGTGTTTTCCCATGGTCGGTGGTTGATATATCATGCTTCCCTAATGGAGCTTAGATCAGGTCCAAAAAACAACCCTGTGTACATTCTGTATGAAGCCAGTATGGGTCCGCCCCATTGGCTGCATTTTTGGGCCTGGTTTCCTTAGTGAGTTGGCTGTTTGTATTCATAAATATTTATAGTAAACCAATTCTGAGTTTGAATGACAAAAATCTGTTCTAAATTCTGTGCGGGATCTCACTGAATAGGCTTCTTCCTCTCGGGAGGACTTGTAAAGCGAGTGTGCTGCCGTAGGCAGCGAAAACCTCACATTTACATTTCCACTCATAACCTTTTGATTGACTGGTGATTAAAAACTGGTGATTACAAAGAATTGTTAAAGACAGAAATCTTTGTAGAATTATGTACGTGATACTATAGCACATCACTGAAGGGAAACAATGCTTTTATTACCTTATATATCACAGTGACGGATACATAAGGTTTAAGGTTATAATGCATATAACATTAAGATTGTCACACCAAATGAGCTTACTCCCCTGCCTCTCTGACCATGAGCCCCAGGAATAGAGGGTACATCCCGGCCCGGGGTTGGACTGGGTTTGGGCAGAGAATCAAACCGCTCAACTTCGAGCAAAACTGTTCGTAACCTGACAGCCTCCTTGTTGTGTTTGCAGAAACACATGCCCTACTTCAGGAGAAGAATGGTCTGGGAACTCCTCAACCGCAAGCTCTTGTGAGAGTCAGCGAGCGCTCGGTGGGCTCAAGATGTCTTAACGTTTTTGGAGACGGCCACGCCCCTTCGATATTACACCCTCTTGGGATTCTCTCGGACATACTATTGGACCTAATCTTGTACAGATCAGGACCTCGCTCTGCCATACAGCCATGTCTACACCCTGGCCTCTGAGCTGGACCGGACACTTTGGGAGGTGAAAGCACTGCCTCCCATCATTGAACTGTTTTGCCATTTGGGATGCTCCAACATTGCCATTGCAGGTCAAGTGATGCATATATTTTTGTATTACCAAGCAAGAACTGTTGAAATGCGGCTTCTCTTTTTTTGAAAGTCACACTCTGACTAACCATCCTAAAGCGTAGTGTTCACGAGCACAATATGATGCAGACACCCATGCATTTCTTCCCTTTTAGAATACAATTCAAAGCACACCATACTGGACCAATAAGTCAGATATGCTTTAACAGGCCTTCGTTTGAATTAGTTTTCTTGCCTACCAGATTTGTTAAAATGTCAATTTGTGAATGCTGAAAACCCTTATTTTGTTGGATTAGGGAGCAGAGGTTTGAAGAGGCAGCATCGTGAAAGTAAAACAAAAAAAGAATTGAAAGGGGAGGTTCTGTGTCATAACCTTTTCAATGTGCCACTCTTGAGTATGATTTGCAATGTGAAGTGTTAATATGGATCACAGTATGTGTTTTGGACATCTCATGCGGAGTCTCTTAGTTACAGCTGGGAACACGCGCAGGATTGAGAGTCTTGTGTGCTTGTAAGAGGGGCTCTGGTCTCAAATGGCAGCTCTTGGGTATTCAGGATATTTTCACCTTTGAACATAGGCCTAAGTTAACGGCCTCTTGGACAGTGTATTTAATATACATTTTTATACCTTTTTTATGTTTTGTAAACTTCAAATAGAAATAAATTTGTGTATTGTGTACTTTCAATGTATGTTATGGTGTGCTACCTTGTTATTATTACAACTTATATGCATGCATTGAATGTGTTGTCTATACACAATACACATAGAAAGTCATCATGGCAACCTTCACTCATGTAATTAGATTACTTTTTCACTTACGGGGACACGTTAAGTTAAAAATGAAATCCGTATTGGCAAAAACATATATTTTTTTTATTAAATTGAGTTCAAAACCAAATTAGTTTAAACAGCCACGGGATTTGTTTATCTTTTTAAGGGAACTGTTGACCTGCTGAACAGAACGGCAGCTTTATGGTTGAGGCATCGAAATAACCAGTTTGATGTGGAGATAAATACAAATAATTTGTTGACATAACCAAAACAAAATAGGACGTGGCAATAGATATATTGTTAAACATCATATCCAGAGTGACTGTCTTCATTTATTGAACTGCATGACCTTTTGCATGAGCTAATTAAACAAAAAAATCCAAAATTAGCAGCAATATAGTTAGCCAGAACACACCTTCCATTACACCATTCTAGGAAGTGTGCAACTGTTTTACCCCCCCCTCCCCCATATTTAACATCATGTGGAATGAAAAAAGGAACACAAAGAAAATTCTACAAAACTACTTTTTTCGAGATCTTTCGCCAGAAAAGTTTGCTAAACAGAATATGAGAAAAACCAACCAAAGGATTGAGTCTGCACCCTCGATGACAACTGAAGGGATTCCTGTGAAGGAACTTCTCATCTCATTG
>OMKI01056526.1:3029-19104 GCA_900302315.1 Phycis blennoides
GGGTCCATGTAAAGGGGGTCCATGTAAAGGGGGGGTAACATGGTGGTCCATGTAAAGGGGGTCCATGTAAAGGGGGGGTAACATGGTGGTCCATGTAAAGGGGGGTAACATTGTTATCAATCTATCTATCTATCAATCTATCATTATATACCTTTATTTTTGGGCGACCCCCAAAGATCAATGACGACACACTGAATGGACACTGATAAACCCTGTCCTTATCTGTACCTACATCCAAGTATCGTTTCATATTAGGTCTTTAAGCAACCAACATATTCAATATCCAATTAATAAGACCTCAGGCCCCTTTGGATGAAAAGGGTTTTTAACAACATCTGAAAACAGGAATGATAAGGTGACTTGTCTGCTAACTGAGACAACCTCTGTGGTCTTTCTATCACTTTCTCACTCTCTCCCACTCCACTTTTCCTGTCAATGAAAAGTGGAGTGACAGAGCGAAAAACAATTGGCAGAGAAGGAGAGAGATAGAGGGATTAATAAAACAGAAAGAGAGAGACAGGAGCCCCTGTATGGGGGGTGTTGTAAGGATGTTATCAGTCTCAGTGCACCACCATCCTCAGAGTGGGTTCGGTGGAATGCTCACCGAAGATGGAGGAGTTCCAAAAGGGGGAGTGACGACAGAGAGGGAACGAGAGACAGCACCAGAGAGAGAGAGAGAGAGAGAGTGGGAAAGGGGGAGGGGGGGAGTATATATACATCCAAAAGAGGTTGGTGCTTAAACACACAGTTGGTCTCCACTCCATTGGATATTTGCTCAGAAAAACGGTAAGTTTTAACTGATTGATTATTTTGCTTGTCAAGTTCCAAATTCATGATTTATTTTCTTAGTTTTTTTGTTTTTTTTCCATCTGTTTTTTGGTGGAGAAGCTGGACTTTCGTGGGAACTGCCTGAGCATGGGGAAATTTGAGACTCTTTATTTTAATAGAGGTGGCTATCTACTGTTGACTTGTTTACATGACACAGTGAGCACTGTTTAAAGCAAACAAAGTTGGAACATAAGAGAGTAGGTGATATCCTGTAGCTCAGGGTCTGTTGTCTTGTGGTGTCTGTGAGTGCTCTAAAGGTGGTTTTTCTACTTTGATATGGTCAATAATAAGTGGACAACGGTCATACCAGCTGAGTTTGGTGAAAGTACTGCATTCGAAATTTGAGTATGGAGGAATTTGAATAGAATCAAAATCAGAATCAGAAAAATGATTATTGCCAAGTAGGTTTGCGCATACAAGGAATTTAACTTGGTGGTGGGTGCATGACAGTAAACAATAAACAATAACAATAAACACAGTGCTAGATATCAAGACCTATTATAATATAAAGAATATATATATATATAATATATCATATAATATGTAGTATAAAATACAATGGGTACAAGGGTTTTCTTTCATGCGTAGTTGAGCAAGTGCTGTTGAGGAATTCGCCTTCATTCAAGGACATGTTTACCTTTGGTCAAACTGTGAATACAACAGTTTTTTTGCGCAAGGAAGATATTTCAAAAACAAAACAAAATAATTTCTCAGTAAGTGTCATGTATTTTATTTTATTTTTCAAATGACAATGTCCAATTCCAAAAGCGTCACAAATGTATTCTTGCGTAAAATTCCAACCTCCGTTTTAAGATCTCTTTGCTTCATCTTATTGTTATCGACTGGCTTATGCAAGAATGTAAAATAGAAAAGAATAGTTATGTGATTGAACAAGGCAGATCTGATCAGTGTTGGTCCTCATTGGAAGTCATGTCAAAACCATATCATTGATCTCCTCACACTGCACCAATTACTGGTATACCCTTAAGACATACCAGTGATGACGAAAAAAGGATCTTCAAACATATCTGTATTGTTATGTTATAAATTATAAATTATAATGGTGCCCAACTAGGAGTCTGTGTCATGGATAATGGGAGTCCCAGGGTGTGGCATGTAACTGTAGTGCAAGTGCAGACACATTTAGGGCAATTAGACTCAATCTATTGGCAAGTTTTCTTTGTGAGTTAACTTGAAAATGTCTGGTACTAAACATTGGTGAGACTGGCTTGTTATTGTTTTTAATGGTGGGACTCAAACCTGAACACAGACACACAAAAACAAGGACATGGTGATGAGCCTCAAAATCGTTTTATTTTATTTTGTGTTTGTTCCTCCTCTATTGGCTCCAGTGCTGGCTCTGTGATGGAGAAGAAGTGTGATTCAGAAGTACATTGTTCTGCGATGGAAGGCTCCAAGGATAACCAATGTGGTGGATTAGCAGGTAGAGAACAGGGGGAAGACCGAGAGGGGGGTGCAGCTAATGGACCAGGCCTCGGAGCTCCATCCAGGAGAAGTTCATCAGTCACTACGAGAACACTGAACCTGGATGCCCTCTAGAACGCCATCACGGGCCAGATCATCACCGGAGATCCCATGCTGGAGACGGTGGACTCCACAGAGGCAAGGAGCCGGAGGGCAGTCGAGGACTTCTGTTCAACTATGACTGGATCAGTTGGTCCATCCGGGTGTTCCGGGCGAAAGATAAGATTCAGTTCTTCAACTGGCTGGCGGGGAAGAAGTTCAGTGGGTGGTCAGTGGTCATCACTTCAGCTCCTTTGAAGTGATGACCAAGAACAAGTTCAAAGTGGTGGCGTCCTTCTGTGTGGAGCCGGTGGCCATCAACAGGGGCCATATCCTGGAGCAGATCGAGGGGCAGAAGCTGAAGGGGAACATGATGGATATGGCCCGAGACTCTGAGCAGGAACATCCCCAACTGTCTGGTGCATGCTGTCAGCCATTACAAGGTAGCGGTAGAAACCAACAACTTCCAGCCAGAGTTACTTCTATGCTGAACACAAAAAAGCCTACATCTGCATACATCCCATGTGACGTGACACTGGGCCTACTAGGTCGCTTGCTGCTGATTGTCTGAGAAAAAAAGGTTAAAATTAAATTCATTATTCATTATTCAAATATAGCTGATGTTGAAAATGTCCTTTGTTAGCAAGCGATACTATATGACTAGCCATATTTTATTTTCATTTGCAATAAATGTAAAAACGTGAATGTGTCGTTGATTATCTTTCCTTTGCTCCTGGATTCAAAGCATGTTTATTTATTTACTTATTTACAACGTCATTACACATGTAGATTCACGTATTAATGTAAATATTGACAGTATTGTATACAAAAAGGCCTACCTTTTGTTCAGACATACAGTTCACATTTGCAGTATTGTTAGCATGGAAAGAAAAGCGTTATGGGCTTTTTTCCCCCCTCTAAATGGGAGTGGCCAATAGGCGCATACACACCCTGGAACTTAGTTGTCCTTCCGCAAACTTTTGAGGTGAGTCTAATTGCCCTAAAACTTGTATAATTCACGGAAATGTATTATTGACTCGTGGCTCTAAGTTAACTTAATATTTCTGTGTAAGACTACTTATAGGAAGAGATCGATCAAAAACGATTTGGCTTCTTATGAAATCGGGCCTACTTTTGAATGCGTATGCTTTTCCCTTTAAATAGGAGCTCATAACCATATATCATGAATGTACAAATGTATAGAAGTCGCATAGATTGGCTTTGGAAGCCTGATGATGGTAAAAACATAGTGCATTAGTGATTGCCGTTGGTTGCCAACTCTAAGACAAGTAGCCGTGAAAAGCGCTCATCTTTTCTTCCGGAAAGCGCCCATTTCTCCAGAAGTGATCGACACAAGTTAACAGGCGAGGTTAACCCTGACATAAAACCTCATTTGCAGTGTTAACCTGCGATGTTTGTTGAGCATACTGTCCTGGGATGACAAAACGATGCAATTAGAGCCCTGGTGTAGGAGCTGATCGATACGTTTTCCATTAAGAGGGCACATTAACAGATCGTTGATGCTTCACGTCAGCTCTGGGCTGTGGTGTTGGCCACAGAGCTGTCGGGTTGCGCTGCCTCGTTGTGGTTAGACTGTCAGCGACTTCTGCCAGGAGAAACTATCCACACACGATGCGAGCAAGCTAAACACTTGTGAGTTTGTAGTTGTGTCCCAGATATGTATATGATGTCTTGTTGATATTTGTGTACATTCTAACCGTCAGCACTTTCATATGTCAATTATTGCTCATGCTGTATTAATACACGCTGTTCTTCCAGCCACACTGTGAATTATGTTGTGAATATATTTAATAACAAATATTCGTCTCCTAGTTTCTGAAGTGTATTCCTATGTAAGGTGATCTTCAAATGTGTAAAAGTACCAGTTCACGACTTCCTGCTGAAATAATGGTTGTAGAGGCAGACAGAGAGGCAGAGAGAATGGAGCAAACCGAGGGGAGAAAGGGAGAAAGAAGAGACAGTGAGAACAGTGTCTGAAACTATGCATCTACATTATCTCTCTCTCTCTCTCTCTCTCTCTCTCTCTCTCTCTCTCTCTCTCTCTCTCTCTCTATGTGTACCCACTAGAAAATGCCTTAATTTTGGAAATGTGATGCTATTCGTTCATTGTAATGTGATGTAGGCCCTCACTATTTCACTTTGTAGGTTTCCAACATCAGATTTAACACATTGAGTATTTTGCTCGACAGGCAGAATCGACCCACCGTCTGAACTAAAGTGCTGTTTCATCATGCTAAAAAAAAAGTAGTTTTAGTAGAAAAGTTAAAAAAAAAAAGATTTAACTTGAAAACTCATTCCTATCCTTAGAGGGCTCTTATTTTCTCATGTCAGGCCTGCCTATTGGCTCTGAGTAATGCATGCTATTTCACTGCAGTCATCTTCACAGTGCAAGTAACCGCAGTAGAAGCTCTGCGGAAAAGCGAAGCAGCTGACTGAATATTTTCCATTGTCTGGTTGTCGTGGTTACCTGCTGACTTGCGATGGAAAGCGCTGCCTTGCCCAGCAAGTTTATCCTTTTCCCCTTTCAATCATGCTCCCCCACCACCACCCCTCTCTCTCTCGCTCTCGCTCTCACACATTTATTATGAATTGACTTGTTCAGCTCCTGTCCACTTCAGGCACTTGTATTATAGAGCCTTCCATAAACGAGTACAGCCATGAAACGAGGTAATATGTGTAAAAAGATGAGTTAATTCATATCAGATATCAGTGTCTGTTTTGGACACACCATGATTTGTTTTGTAGACATCAATTGTGATTGTTTTCAATGAAGGCAGAGAAAATGTGTATTTATACAAAGATAGGTGACCCACATGATACATCACATGATCACAACACAATACATGATATCATCTTGCATCGTCAGATTACATTCTAAATGTAGTCATTTAGCAGACTCTTTTGACCCAATTTACTAACAACTGAAACCATTTCAGATTATTTCAAAATTGCAGTCACAACAACAAAAGTTATAGTGCTGCAGAACCAAGTTTGTAAACAACAACTGGAGAGAGTGCAGAGTAGCCATAGGACCAGAAACACTTAGTAGATGTCACATTCATGTGCTTGCAAAAATGTCACAACATTTTCTAAATGTACAACACATTGCATCACATTAACACATCACACTCAAGTTACATTCCATGACATAGTTTCCAACCATATCGTTTTATCTCAGGCTTTCACGATAAGCACGTGTCAGCATGGTATGCCATTCACAAGTACCTTCGACAAGACATCAAAACTCTTAGACACATGCGCCTCACCTCTCTCCACTGTTGACGGACCACTTTCCCAGATACACATACATATCTCCATTGTAAATGGACACAAACGGCTACAGATACTATTTAGTTATTTAGCAGACCCTTTCAACCAAAGCAACTTGCAGTGATTTTAGAAGGAGCGAAGCTCTGTAGGATGCCTACAGTTTAAACTGTGGACAATGGGGTTCGAACCTGGAACATTTAGGCTGGGATTCAAACATCCAAGCCACTAACGGATACAAAACGTCTATCTCCATTGTAATGCAGTCTGCCACCCAGACATTAATCACTGGGCCGGTGACATCACATGGAGTGGCCAGTCCGCTAGATGGGGACACGAGATAAACAGCTAAATTCAAGGTCAGAGCACCCAGTGTCCTTCCAAACAAGGGGGACTGTCAGAGGAAATATATTGGCTCCATTTTATTTGGAACGTGAGTTCCATAGTGAGCACTGTTTTTAGAGCTGGCTATGTAAATCAAGTAATTTCTGTGATTGAGTTCAGTGAGTAAGCAAGAAGGTTTTAACCTCGAGACAAAAATCTGTGCAGATCATCCAACATCTATATATATGAAGGTACTTGTAAGGACTCAAAACATATGTTTTATCAGTATATATATTTCTGGTGTACTCTTATGCTGGCATTCTGTGTCCTGCTAGGTGCGCCATTAGCAGTTAGTTGCGGCTAGCTGCAGTGGTAGTGGCTACATCTACCAATGTTGGTAGATACTTGTGGTGTTAGCCGTGGTGTTTGGTGCTTGGTGCTATGTAAACGACAAGGTTCAGTTGCTGGTTGCAGTGTTAGCAGCTAGCTGCGGTGTTATCTGCTTGGCATTAGAAAAGCGTTTGCCAGTGTTAGCTGGCACTCTGTGCTGCCTTGAGGAGGGCCTCTGTGAGATATCAGACCATTGGAGGGGCTGTGCTTAAGCTGTGTTTGCTATGCTTGGAGGAATTCAAGTCCACAACAAATTGGTGGACACACTGCATATCTCGGCTGAAACACAACGGCTTTTAAGAAAAAGGGTTTATACCCTTCAAACATAGACACCATTCAGAGTGCTTTTTCAACTTTGAAGACATTTCAAGGACAATTAATGAAAGTCAATCATCGGCCAAACGTTAAAAATAAAAATGACAAAAATAAGGTTAAATCAAAAATAATAAGATTTGACAAATAGAAGTCTAGTGCTCTCACCCTGCTTTTAATAGTATGTCGTTTTGTAGACTATAAATTGCCTAATAGCATAGATGATAAAATATTGTATATGTTTTCTTTCATGTTGTTATTTCCTAACAGAAATGTCATGATGTGTTAATGTGAACCTACCCCTACTGGTCTTTCCTCACAGTGCATTGTTAAGTCATTGCTCATTGGGTGTGTCACAATCCCGTCTGCCTTTTGAGCTTTTGTTCCACTGAAACTGAGTTGCTGTCTCGTCTCTCCTTTCATATCAGTGTTTCCCTGGGTGGCTAGCAGAGCAAGAGAGCCTGGTCAACCTGAAACCACAATCACTGTAAGTACAACAAGGAGTCAGCAGAGTTTTTATTGCATAACAAATCTATGTTAACATTGTGTGGTTGTCAGGACATGTTTCCGCCTTATTTTGAAGATTGTAGTCAACCTTTTATATCAGCCTTTTATTTCCATCAGGATTTGGTCTTCATTCTTCTAAAATGTTCTTCTTGTTGTCAGGCTCTTTTTGAAATACCTTGAATCTGAGACAAAGATGGCAGCCAATCTGCAGAGGATTGTGGCGGAGAAGAAGGACGTGGTGGAGAACGTCATGGACGTGTTCGAACAGGGCGCCGAGGTGGTCGCCAGCATTGCTGGGGATCTCTTCCCTGTGTTCTCCATCGCTGCCCCCTTGGTGAGGTTGGCGCTGGACAACGTGGAGAGCAAGGAGGCCGCCTTCATGAAGGAGCAATTCCAGAAGGTCCGGGAGCGCCTGGAAGTGGTGTCCGAGCAGCTCCAGCGCATCAACGATGAGATCAAGAAGAGTGGCGTGGACGCCGCCTACTTCTCTGTTGAGGAAAACATCAGCAACCAGTTCCGGAAGTACATGGACATCCTCAATGCCAAGCCCAAGTTCCGCGAAGTGAAGAAGAAGACTTTCCTGGAGCACTTTGTCAAGACTGGTGGGGACAAAAACCTCCACACCCTCTACAATGCCGTGACCGGGGACAACTTCTCCGGGGAGTCGGTGCTCGAGATCACGCTCAACTACAACGAGAAGAGCCGACGGGTGGTGGAGGACTTCTGCGCCAGGCTGAAGAAGCTCTTCTGTATTGGTCTCATTGCCCTGATGGGCTACACCGTCCTGAAGGACCTTGGCGAAGAAGAGCAGATCCTCAACGACTGGAAGGAGAAGATGAAGGCAGTGCAGGTCAAGATGAATGCTGTCATTGAAGACTGCATCGTCAACTTCCCAAAACAAGCTGAGGTGGACTGTCGCCGATTTGTCAGAGACCACTCTGAGATGACCAACCAACAGCTGGCAGATGCCCTCATAGAGCTACTGAAGAAAAAGTATGACTGGGTGTACTGGTCTGTGCGCATATTCAAGACCCCAACTGGCCTGTTTGCCAACAAGAAGGACTTCCACTGCCCGACCGGGAAGAGCCGCTTCCAGGTGCCTTCCTCTGACGAAAAGCTGAACATCATGGTCTCCTACAGCGCCTCGCCAGAACCCATCGACAAACTCCGCATCCAGGCACTCATCCTGAACCAGAAGAAATCCACAGCAGTGGGAGTGGCAGAGATGCTTTTCGAGACTCTCCCCGGTTCCAACATGGTCCACACTGTTAAGAATACCAAAGATCTGGCCTGCTCCTGGAGCTTCACCTCTGAGCTGCACTACTGGGATGAGCACAAGAACTTCTTTGTGTGTGCTCACTCTGCGTGATGCATTTAAACATGAGAGGATGCCCCATTGATCACAGGTTCAAGGCCTGCCTTTGTTTAATTTTGCACACTTTGACATTGGCAAAGATGACGCATGATGATGCAGGAGCAATTTTGTGCATTGGATGACAACCGTTTGTTAACTTTGTACAATTTTAGAAACTCTTTCTACAATTTTTATCCAGTCATTGCAAACAAGCATTCTATATTGCCTTAATGTCCATCTCAGTTACAGGTAATTCATGCACAGAGTAGATGCTGCCACATTAAAATGCCAATGTTACGACAAATTCTGTCATCTTATTAGTTTCCCTTGAGCTGAAGAGCTTTTACCATAGTCATTACACTTTTACTAGTCTTATACTTGTTTTACAGGAGAGAGGACATTCCAGGAATTCATCCACCATCTTCTCCCAATCCTTCAGTTGTATATCCTTCACCTAATCTGGTGGTGGGTGAGCTGAGAGCCTTATGGGATATACTGTAGTTCCTGTCCTACGTGTTGAAGTGCCATTTCTAAAAGAAACAGAAACTGCAACCCAGAAATTTGTTTTGAGGCTTCCAGTCTGTTTTGGTATTCATTGCAGAAATCAACAGTCAGCTTATGGTGTTTTTGGTAGCATATTTTCCGTTGGTCATTTAAATATAGCGTGGGTAAAAAATGCATTGCATTTGTTGTTTTTATATGCTAAAAGCTCTAACCACTATACCCATTTTCCCAGTCTGAATACATGTTTCTATGATTATATTCATACTTTCATATTGAGAAAGAATAGCAATACAGTGGAACCTCCGTACTTGAATGCTTGTCAAGTCGAACAAATTGCTTCTCGAACAAAACATTTGACCAACTTACGTCCCAGAACTCGAACAAAATTCTGAACTTGTCCGTTTTGGTAACGTGGGCATGCTGAGTTGAGCATCAGTACGCCGTGGAGTCTGTTTTTTCCATCGAAGGGTATTGCCGGTGCACAGGAAAAGCGGAAAATAGTGCGTACAATGATTGAGTTGAAGAAGGAAATAATCGTGAGGCATGAAAGCGAGATGCAGTGTCTGATATTGCCTCGCTTTATAGCATGCCCAAATCAACAATATGTACGATTTGAAAGAATAAATTAGTGATAAATATGTAATTGTTAATTTATTGCTGTTTATCCAGGTTAAATGTAAGATTTTATACATGAAATACCATGAGTGAAGGACTAAAAATGCAATTATCTGGGGCTCTGGAACAGATTAATCCATTTTACATTAATTCATATGGGAAAAATTATTTCAGTTTTCTAACAATTCACAACTCGAACAGCCTTTGGGAACAAATTTAGTACTGAGGTTTCACTGTATTGATGTAGTACACCTTTTTCTGAATTATTTATTTTGCAGATGACAGGTAGATATCTGTAAAGTTATTAAGTGTGAAACTAACTTTGTCGTTTGGGATGAATTTAGTCTTGAACACAGAAAAGCCAATCAATATATATATCTGTAACCGTCCAAATAAACTCGATGTACAAACCATTCTGTAGCTGTTGTTGATGATTGATTATTAAACATTTATAAACGATGAACATTATTCATAATAATGTATACAATAGTGTTTATAATACAACTAGCAGTAACATTGGTACATCATATGTCAAACCGCTTTTCATATATATTACTGATCATGGCAAGGTCTATATTTGTGCGATTGTAGCACAATTTAGAGACACATTTCAAAATATGAATTTTGCTTTAAATGTGTGTTTTTTATATATATATATATATATATATATGGGGCGGCAGTAGCTCAGTGGGTAGAGTGGGTGGACAGAGCGGGTCGTCCACTAACCGTAGGGTCAGCCGTTCAATCCCCTTGATCCCCCTCTTCCAACTGTCCACATGTCGAACCCCACAAATGTACTGATTGTAAGTCGCTTTGGACAAAAGCATCTGCTAAATGCCCCTTTATATGACCGTCAACATAGTAATCCACATGCCATTTTATCATTGTTACTGAAATATGACCGTAATTTAGAGGAAACAGGAGTGAAATCCTATGTTTTTGCCAGTCTCCCCAAAACACTAGTTGACCATTCCGCCTTGAACGCAGGTACGGGTCTTTTCTTGGCGTTGAAGAATATATTAACTAGTTGTTAACAGGGCATTAACATTAACAGGGACACCGGTGGCGAGGTGTGTGTGGATGTTGTGATGGAAAAGCCAAAAGGGGAGAAATGTGATACCTGAATTGTCCGCTAGCTCCTCGGACAACGCTGTCAGACCTGCCAAACCTCAAGTGATAGATCCATCAGCCTCAGTTTTATTGGGGATATAAGTACAACATGAGTCACCAAACATCTTACACACGCCTCCTTTCTCTGCCAAGCTGGACACGGTTGCATCAGGTCTTCCACACTGCCTCTGTGCTGTAGCAGCTGCAGAAAAGGCCTTACTCGCATCCAGAGATCTTGTGGATTACAGTGACCTCCTTGTGACCACTTGTCCCGCATGCTGTTTCAATGATCCTGCTAGCAAAAGGAGCAAAAGACTTCACACCTGTCTGCAGCCAGGTGGTTGAGATATCACACCCTTTTGTTAGACATGCCTAACGTTCACCTCCGCCGTTGCAATGTCTTGAATCCCGCCACATTGCTCCCGCTTAAAGGAGACGGGGAGCCACAACACTGTCTTTCGGTGCTGGAACAGACATGCACTCTGCGTCCTGACAGGCAGGAACAACCGATTGCCAACTTGGACTGTGTGTTCTACGTTGATGTTTCGGCTTCTAGAGACCCGGGAACAGGTGTGTCTCAGGCCGGTTATGCTGTTGTGTCTGATCATGATGTCATTTGTTTGAACTCTCTCCCCTCACACTACTCTGCGCAGGTGGCCGAACTAGTGGCGTTGACCGAGGCATGCAAGGCTGCGAAGGGTAAAACAGCAACCATCTACACAGACTCCTGCTACGCGTTCGGCAATGTCATCGTGGTTTCCTTACATCATCGGGTAAACATATCATGCACTACAACAAAATTGCTGCGCTATTGGTGGCCATTCTTCTACCTTCCAAACTTGCGATTGTTAAATGCACAGCACACACCGGCGCCACTGGCCTTGTCTCTCTCGCAACGCTCGAGCAGATACAGCTGCAAAGAAAGCTGCGACATGGCCCACACATCCATATTGATCTCCACCACCCCCACTGTCCCTCTAGGTGCGACGGTAGCGGAGATCCAGGATCTCTCTATGACCGAGGAGCGCCACAGATGGTCCAAGGCGGGTTGCATGTTCGTCGACGGCCATTGGCAACATCCGGATGACCCGGCTGCGCTGTTCCCAGCATTCCCAGCATAAGTTGACACATTGGCGGGACCACGTATCAAAAGGGGGGATGATAGACCAAATAGCAAAGGATTGGTACACACAGGGATTTCAAATTTATGGCCAAAAATATTGTCAAGCGTGTGTCATTTGTGTCACCCATAACAGTGGTCACGGGATAAAAGTACCACCAGCGGCACACGAGTGCATCACATTTCGTTAATGAGGCCATCACAGAGATCGGCAAATATCTAGGCATTAACCTAAAGTACCATTGCTCATATCACCCACAGAGCGGAGGAGCAGTGGAGCGCGAAATCTAAACTGGCAAAAATAGCTGAAGACACAAACCTCCCACACGGCAGTAAAGGTTGCAGAGAGACCATCCTGGGTCCACGCATCGCACTGCTAGATCTACAGCCCCCTTACACAGAACTGAAAGGCCAAAAGCACACACCCATCCGCACACCTCGACAGGAGTGTAGGACGTGCTCTGCTCCGAGGTAAGAACACATCCGCATACACCTCAGAACCCAGGCGACGACGCGGACGATCAACCACCATGGCGTCCAGACAACCCAGGCGGCAGGCGAAGACCATGGCACCCGTTCCGGCAACAAGGGCTGTGCGGACTCCGGGGAACCACCACCATAATACTCAGTATAGCAATACTTGTGGTCATATCACTGTTTTACGCATATGAAAAGCCTCTGTTTCCACGCACACCTGCACTCACACAAACACTCGACAACACGACAACCGCCTTATAGCCTACCTCTAACGACAACTAACAACCCCTAACACCAACCAACCTCCCAACTCTAACTTTACTTCAATATCCAGTATTAACCATTTTTTAACCGTCTAAGTGTTATCTTGTGGGAATATGGGGCTGCAGAACCATCTTTTCCCCGGTCCTGGTAGCAGATTGAAATCCCTTCCCGATTTTATCTTTAGTTCTATTTTTCGATACGTGATTATTCTTCCATTTTATTGTGATTATATGCATTTTCCCATGTATTTTCCATTTTATCATGATTGATCAATGGATGATCAAAAGGGGGGAATTGTGATGGAAAATTAACCCACAGGCCCTTTTCTGCTTATCATTCTTGTGAGCATTTATACTACATGCAAGTTATCTGATATACGTACTGTATGTACCTGTTTTTCTGTATCTGTTGATGCATGATTTATATACTTGTTTACCTTATGCGTGAATACCTGGGTACGGCCTGAGTGGTGGGCCTCACGTTTGACCAACACTCCCTGTCTGTTTGGGCCACAGAAGATCTCAAGGCTTTGGGAATGAGCAGAGACTCTGTGTTTCGTCTGAAAGAGTGGGAAGGAAAGTGGTGGTGTCTATCTTTATCTTAAGTATTTCAATGTCCCTGTCCGGGTCATCTGTAAAAGGCGCCGGCCAACAATACTTGGCGCACACTTCTGAGAAAGCTGTATCAAGTGTATTGCTCTCTGTTGAACTGTGCCTGTTAAGTTGTCGACAACTTAATATAAAAAAAAATATCTTTTGGTTTAATCTAACACCTCGGTTGATTTCATTCAGGTTCACGTAACAGACAGTGATAGAAGGATGGTTCATCCAATCACCAAGTATTTTTCTGTGTAATGTACCATTTGGCTCGTCGGGTTACTTACTTCTACGCTAACCTCAATATCTCAACTGATCTTGAAGAGGAAAAGGGAGTATTCCGGCCCGTTGTTCTGAAAACATCAGCGCTGTAATTATGTGGTTGTTGCCTCTGTAATTCTGTTCTATTTTGGGTGTTGCAAATCTTGCGTTCTGTTTCACCGCCAGAATGAACCAACAAACAAGTGCGGAAAAAAGAAAATGTGTGTTCCTATTTATTTTAGTTTGCCTTGTTTCCTGATAAGTAATAAGTAATTTAGAGGCAAGGACGAACATTTCAAGTCTTTAGTCATTGGTTAATGACTAAAGATCAATGTTTTTCTTCCGTTCAGGATAAATTCAAAGTTATGAAACGTGAAACGGTAGGTTTATGTCGTTTGGGATGGATTTAGTTTAGCTTTCTCAGTTTAAGTTTTATATCACACACGATGCACGATTTCATATTTTGACATCTGGATACTGACAGATGATCATTCCACAATGAAACGGTCGTACCCTTGATCTTTCAGCCCTCCATCCAGTTAATAACGTTTGGAGCGAAACAGGCAAAGTGGTAACTATGGCAACCATATGATGCATTGACCTGGATTCAAATCAAATTTACTAATAGTGAGCTTTTTTTGCAAAGTTCAGCCTCTCCATACTTGACAGAGAAGGGAAGGAACAGTAATCTGCTTTTACGCGGAAAAAAAGAGACCAGATCATATTTCTAGGAATAATGGTCTGCGCGTGTGTGTGTGCGTACCTGTGTGCACATGTTTTTTCCTTGCCCATAGGCACATTGCCTTTTGCAGTCTGGTTTCATCTCCGACATTCTCCTTTCAGTAAATACACTGCATGCCTCGTTCTATTTTTGGAAAATCACAAAGAAATTATTGTACTGGTGTTGTGAAGTTAAAATGTTCATCTTTCCACAATCCCTAAACATCTAATTAATTAAATGCATCCATCTTCACCGACCACTTTGTTGTTTTGTTTTTGTTTTCAGTGGGTGCATCTATGTAGATGTGAGGTTTCCTCCAGTAAGACTATGGGAACAATTGGAGAGCTTGTGTTGTGGTGATAATGCCCTGTGGGTTAGTGGTCCCCACAGCCTGACCTTCACTTTTTTTCACTATCGATTACATTTTCCAGGGCCTCCAAATTGGCTTAATATTTTTAACTGCAACATCTTATTTTGTTCTAAATACAAGTTTATATTCCATAGAATTCATATCAGAAAACCACAATGAAAGGGTTAGGGTAATTAGGGTAATCAAGGCACAAATGGCAAATCAGCCATTTTCTCACACGCTGAAGGGACGGAGCATAAAAATCATCAAAATCTATAAATATGTAAAACAAGATCTCTCCCAATCTCTCAATTAAGAGATAGGGAGAGATCTTGTTTTACATATTCATAGATTTTTATATATTTAATATTTCTCTTGTGGCACAAAGTCTCCTCAGACTCCCAGAACAGCATCTCAGGGGCCTCCTCGATGCCACAAGGGCCCATGTGACTCCAGACTTCTAGAACCTTTCACAAACGTCTTCCCTTTGCCCCGTAACAAAGTGAGCGTGGTTCCCATCTAGTCTGAACAAGGTCAGGTTTAAGTTAGGGAGGTGGGTGAGCAGCACAATGTATCTTTATGGTGACCACCACGTCATTTTGTGGCCCCGTGATGTTTTTCTGCGTTCCTCGGACGGTCACCTGATGGTTCGGACTCAGTGCGATGCTGTGTGGACAAATCTTTTTCACGGGAGAGCTAATGTGTCGTGATTATAAACATCTCTTCGCCAATTCATCGGTTTTGGTGGTCAGCCCTTTTTTATTGCCACCTACATGGAGGGAGACACACAGCAGGCCTCTATATCACAGCACAGTCTTGGACATCATACCGTGAAGAATCGCACATCTTTGAGCATATCAGAAATGGGTCTTTTTTTAGTCTGGGCCCATTAAAGAAGGAGTTGGTCTATTGCGGCCTGTGACTTCCAATCAGTTAGACACCACTGACTTACACTTACACCAGCTATTTAAACATCCTTCCATCTATGTACCAAACCACCTATCCTTCCAACCGTCACTCCATCTTGCCCTCCATTTAGCCATCCATCTCCCTATCATCTATAGATCAGTGTAAACATCCATCTATACGTCTTGTCATAGTCTAACTATGACATTTAGTTTCCATTATCCACCTGTACTTCCCTGTAGTTCCCCTTGTTTCAAAGGTCCTCCCACTCCCACCTGCACCTCATTCCCTGAGTGGTTTCTCCTCATATTTACCAGTTCACGTCCTTTTGTTCCCTTATTGGGTCGTTATCGGTCATGTCTTTGTCATTATTGTTCTCTAGATATTAGCCTTTTCTAGGGCACTTTGTGGAGATCTTAGATTTGTCTTCTTTAAAAGCCTTTTTGTTATATTTCGCAGAGTTCAGGGTCCTATCTATCTACCTGCTAGCACTGGTCGAGACAATAGTCTTGCTATCCATCCGTCCAACCATTGGCATCCATCCTCGATATAGTTATGGTGTCATATGTTTATAATAAGGAGACGGATAATCAGAGATGAGACAGTGAATGAATGATAACTTCTA
>OMKI01056533.1:9040-20292 GCA_900302315.1 Phycis blennoides
ATTTCTGCCGCTATGTGGTGAAGTAGCGGACCATGTTACCAAAATGGTTCCTACATGGTATCACCAACATGGTTCCTACAAGGCATCACAACCATGGTTCCTACATGGTATCAAGTACCATGTAGGGAACATGTTACCACCATGGTTCCTACATGGTATCAAGTACCATGTAGGGAACATGTTGCCACCATGGTTCCTGCATGGTATCACCACCATGGTTCCTGCATGGTATCACCACCATGTAGGGAACATGTTACCACCATGGTTCCTACATGGTATCAAGTACCATGTAGGGAACATGTTGCCACCATGGTTCCTGCATGGCATCACCAACATGGTTCCTGCATGGTATCACCACCATGTAGGGAACATGTTACCACCATGGTTCCTACATGGTATCAAGTACCATGTAGGGAACATGGGAGTGGTTGTTCACGGATGAGTTCGTGTATTAAGGTTCTATTGACGTTGAGTCACGCTACGTCACTTAATTGCAATGAAACAGCCGCAAGTAACATAACATTAACTTGGTAACTTGCAATTAGATGAGTCGACTACACAAACAGGATAACAGCCCACCTGTGGTAAAAAATAATTATTAAACAAATAACTTCATGAGCACGTCTAACGTTGTTGTGTCTTGATATCTTGGTGGCTGGCGTGAGGCACTTGTCATAGCAGCACATCCTAGTGAGCTACATCGATATTCAAATGAATCAATAAACTAGGGAGCAGCAGGCCAGCAGACCAATTGGAAACACACTCGAACCATCCTGACCAATCGGAAGCACACTCGAACCATCCTGACCAATCGGAAACACACTCGAACCATCCTGACCAATCAAAAACACACTCGAACCATCCTGACCAATCAGGAACACCCACAAACCATCCTGACCAATCGGAAACACCCACAAACCATCCTGACCAATCAAAAACACACTCGAACCATCCTGACCAATCAAAAACACACTCAAACCATCCTGACCAATCAGGAACACGCACAAACCATCCTGACCAATCAGGAACACGCACAAACCATCCTGGCCAATCGGAAACACACGACCAACCATCCTGACCAATCGGACTGCTCACCTCTTTACCGGACTCATCGGGGCCTCCTGCCGCCGCGGCTCCTGGAGAAACCAAAAGACAAAAGAACAAGTCAAGTCAATGGTGGCGCGTCACACCGTGTTGCCGTGCCGACGGGCTGGAGGGGAGGAGCCTCACCGCTGGAGCCCAGGGCCCCCGCCGCTCCCTCTGCCCCGGCCACCAGCTCAGCAGACGGCGGCAGCGCCTTCTCCTCCGCAGACACCAGGCCAGAGTTCTTCAGCGCTGACAAGTACTTTTCATAGTTCTGCTTTGCGTACGGATTATCTTCCTGACCTAGAATAAAAAGGGATTCAAGCAAAACAGTCACTGTGAATTCCGATGTTTTCAAATATATTAAAAAATGCCCCTTTATATAATATATTATATATAATATATATACTGTATATAAAACTGCAGATGCCCCCCTAATATACAGCATTCAGAAATGTGCTCGTCAGCCATCTGTGCAATATTTGAGAAGCTGAATATATTTGCTCCATAGGACTGTCAAGTCATTACTCAATAGTCACAAAAAAAAAAAAGAGACATTCCCTTTCGAGGGAATACTTTTGATTCAGTACTCGGACCGTTTCCAATAAGTAGCCTAGTCTCACGCCCGCCAGGCGCATCGGGGGGAACAGTCTTGGAAGATGATTACCCATGCTCAGGTCTTTAAACATCTGCTGATTGGTCAGGATCTTGGTCAGGACTGTCCTCATAGCCCCGCCCATCTTGGTGAGCTCCTCCAGGAAGGAGATCTGGGGCTCCAGCTGTTGCAATACCTTCTGCAGATCTCGCTCGCTGCCGGCGTCTGGCAGAGCAAGATAACACGCGCGAGCAAACAGGGTGACTGGCATTGCGTAGGCAAAGTTACCGATGAAGTACGCATGACGGAATATCTAAATATAGCATGCTACATTGATTGGCAAAATCGTAAACAACGTCGTAATAACTTGCTTAACGAAAGGCCAGTTTTACGACACTGCATCACGACGCACGGAGGTCTGGAGATTCTCCTCCATGTTTTATTTACAAAGCACTGAACTAATGTGCAATGTAATCACGTTTCATTTAAGAACAAGTTGTAACCGTGACAATGAAAATACCCCACACAGCCTTATGAAGAATAAAAGTGAAATTGAAATGATCATGGCTACTGCCATTAGTGGATTGCCATAGTTCCAGTAGACGTTTAAATGTGATAATAAATAAAGATGTTCCAAAGCAGTAATAAACAGGGACATGACTTCTAGTGCCCAAGAATCACCTGTGATTTCACCTGGTTCAGTGTATCCTTCCCTCAGATACTGAATAACGCTAATGATGAATCGAGGGAGGACCATCTCAGACATCAAGAGGAGGTCCCGGGGCACTGAGGGCACGTTCTCCCCGGTCTTCAAACGATGCCTTCGACAAAACCTGGTCAAGACAAATTCATGCTCTTGTTGAAGTGCAAAAGCATCCAACTCATGCTAACTGTTAGCCTGTCACTACCGCTCTTTGAGGACTCACCTGTTGTCCTGAGAAAATTAATAAATAAAATAAAGTCAATTAAATAATTGAAGCAATTGAAGGCATGCCTATAATTAGACACAGGTCACTATAACCATTGATCCACTACCACCCATATTGCACATAATTGATTAAATTAGAGTTTATTAGGCTGCTACAGGTATATTGGCTCATACACAATACATTAAAGACAACACTGAAATGGTAGATGTGATATGTCATCGTCTGATAGGAAACGTTGCCATCGTATGAAAACACTATCAAACGTATTGAATCAACATGATGGTCCAGATGACCCTCGCTCCGGGGAGGCAGCACTCACCCACTCTCTCGCATGACGTTCCCGTCCCCACAGTCGCAGGCCCCGCCGGCCTGGCTCCGGAACATGTTGAAGTCATGGCCCGTGTGGTCCCCGTTATTGAAGCACTCGGCACACAGGGACATGCAGGGGGAAATGCCACAAGTCCTGCATCGGTAAGCCACGAAGTTGGCCGTCCAGACCAAACCGCAGAGAGCGGCGTTGTCGTAGGACCGGACCGTCTTGCAGAACTCCTCGAACCCGTCTCCTCCTGCGATCAGACATTTGCACCAGTCCAGAGCCTCGGTGTCGGTCGCCGGCGTTTCGGGGTTCAGGACGGTGTCGAGCAGCTCCTGGAGCTGCAGGATTAGGGCAACATTGTCCGTCTGGTTGAGGTCTGCCTTTAAATGGGCGGCGGTGGCTCTCTTGTCCCGGCGCAGCAGCGACGCCGCCATCACGCTCTCCGGCTTGTTGTCCGCTGATGTATTTTTGTTGTGCTGTTGCCATCATCTCGCGCTTTCTCGCGATACCGTCGGTTGTCTCCAACGTAAATACTGGTTGGTCAATTCTGCTCCAAAACACTATTAATGATGTGATTATGTAATCGGCGCATTTAAAACGAGTCGACAATCATGAATAAAACGATTCAAACATGTATTCCTCTTTCATGACAACGAACCCCCATTTTTAATAATTACATTTTATCGTGATATTGGTTCTAGCATTATATGCTATGAATATTCGTTTATTATATTCTCTATAATAATTGTTATTGTTATTGTTAATAGCATACAAGTGTCCTCGTTGATATATTTAATTACGAAGGAACTTCGTGCGTGAACGATTCGTTCCAACCCGGATCACTTTCCCATGTGTACACCTGACCGTGCGGAAGTGACGATTATGAACATAAACACTCATGTGTTCAAGTATCATGACAATGTTGGTAGTTTTGTATTGAAAATATCAATGCATAGCAGGCGAGGTCTGAACAGTTGAATACTGACGTTAGTTAGCAATGAAACTAAAGGAGTTGGAGAGTTGTCTCCAACAAGTTGACGGCTTTGAAGAGCCAAAGATTCTTCTTGAGCAGTATCCGACCAGTCCCCACATTGCAGGTGAGTTGTTGGTTGTGGTGTGTGCTGAGAGTGATGGGTCAGGACAATGGGAGGCTGACGTGTACTTTGGTTTTGCAGCATGCATGCTCTACACAATCCACAACACTTTTGATGACATTGAAGGCAAACTCGTCGCAGATCTGGGATGTGGATGCGGAGTTCTCAGCATTGGTGCTGCGATGCTGGAGGCCGGGTGAGAGCAGCAGAGATCCTCTCGTGATTGTGTCTTCGCATGATTGATATTGCTTGACAGTATTCTGGTAATCTTTTCAGATTATGTGTTGGCTTTGACATTGATAAAGACGCATTGGATATCGCTCAAACGAATACAGAGGAGTTTGAAATCTCAAACATTGATCTGGTGCAGTGTGACCTCTGTGCTCTGGAAGTCGGATATGCCCAAAAATTCGACACTGTTATAATGAATCCTCCATTCGGCACAAAACACAACCAAGGCAAGTGGCTTATTTCGATTAACTTGATTATGTCCAGTGTATAAGCTTTCAATATTTGAACAGTAGCCCATTTTTTCACTGAAGGCATTGACATGAAGTTCCTCAAGACAGCATTGACTTTGGCAAAGGACGCCGTGTATTCACTTCATAAATCATCAACACGAGATGTAAGTATTCCACGTGTTGTGTACATGTAGACAAAGCTGCTGTACAGTAGTTTAATGGAACATCTGATTGCAGCACATACAAAAGAAAGCGAAAGACTGGGGAGTGAAGATGGAGCTTGTCGCAGGTCAGTTTATTTCATTCCATTTAGTAAGATGGCAAAAGAAAATGCTTGATTTTTCCTTCTCATCCATCAACAGAACTAAGGTACGATCTGCCAGCCTCATACAAGTTCCACAAAAAGAAATCGGTAAGCTATAATCCAAAACATGTTAAAGAAAATGAGATGTGTGCATTTACCCTTGTTCAACAAAAGTCTAGTTTGATTATATAAAAAGGCATGAAATAGATCCTGAGATACTAGCTTTCATAAAAGAAGATTTTTATTTTCAGGTAAAACTTAAAGTGGATCTTTTTTGAAATTAAAACCACTCTTACGCAAAACATAGGAAATACATGAAAACCAATGGCACAAGTAACAACTGCCATGCATACCTTTTCTAAAGAAAACAAAATGTCCGGTCTGTTTTAGCATATGGTAGGTTAGCTGACAAACTGTCCCAGTTTTACAAAATATGGGAGTTCAAGTGCAAGAGGCACAATATATTGGGGCTGAAAAGACCGAAAACCGATGAAGAGTTTACATTTCCAACTTATCCTCCAGGTTGACATCCACGTGGACTTTCTACGCTTCTCCAAAACATGATGGTTGCTGGAATGGATTTGAGTAAACCGCATTGTTTTTATACCCCTAATAAATGTTCAAAAGAAAAAAATTCTGGTTGTGGGCACGTAGAAGCTAGGATCCGTTCTCAGCCTTGCCGACCTTTGCTGCTGGGGCGTCCGCTTCTGCGTCCTCTCGCGCCCTCTTCTTGGGGCTCGGGGGGCCTAGGGACAAACGCGGCACACGGGGGGAGATGTCATCACCGCACAGACGTCAGGATCCTGGACGACCAAATCAGTGGCGTGCCGAATCACCGTCTCTTACCGTCGTCTTCGTTGTCGCTGTCAAACTTGGTCTTCTTCCCCTGGTAGTGAGATCGGTTCTGATCTCTGCCGCCCCGGCCACGCCCTCCTCGCCGGCCGCCTCCCCTTCCCCTGCCTCCGAACTTTTCTCTTCCTGGTGAGATAAAAACATTGGTTACCACCGTACCTCCCGAATCATGACTTCCTTTCCACAATCCATTGCCATTTGGCCGTAGACATCGTACCTCTGCCCTTGTTTCTGCTGTACAATTCCTGCTGAGCTTGAATCATCTTCTTCAAAACTTCCTTTTCTACATCGCCCTCCAGCAGCTCCCATGTAACATCGTTGTCCTTGATTTGCAACGTTCCTCCTTTGGCCTCTGTCGCCTTATCCAAAGCCTCCTTTGCTTTTCCGTCAAACAGGAGTGTGCCCTAAATGGTATTGAAGATAAAAATTAAAAAGACTACAGTCTCATGAGCCACCAGGATTACAAGACTCACGTTTGGCTCGCTCACCTCCTTCGCTCCCCTTGTAAAGTCAACCCATTTTATTTTTCCGTGTCCGGAGAACAATGCGTGGAAGTCCTCTCTTGAAACTTGGTCAAGTTCTCCAGAGAACTTCAGCAGGCTGCCCGTCTGTTCCTCCAGAAGCAGACCCTGCAAAGCAAGAGTATCAACGATGGCATTCTGACCGCGATGCAGTCTCATTGTCCCACAACGTTAACTAAACAATTATGTAACTCACCATATCCTTTTCCTCTGTCTGTTTTTGTTGTTCGTCCTTGTTGCTGTTTGATTTGGGACATGGTTAATATTTTTGTACGTACACACAACATACTGTCCTGGTACATTAAAACTTGTGTACTCACTGTTTGGCTTTGGCCTTTGAGTCTGCCTTGTGTTGTTTTCTCTCCTCTGCCTTTTTGGCGTGATATGCTTCCCTATAGAAACGCAAAATGACATGTTAAGAGTATAAATGTTAAGTCATCTACACAATTCCATTAAACAAATGTAGTTTAGGTCTGCACTCGGAATAGCATCGCTTACCTGGAGAGGACCAGAAGTTCATTTTCCTTGAAGGACTTCACATCGTCACGTCCCAGAAATTCCTTGGATGCTTCCTCCGTCTCGAAGCAGAGAAACACAGACCCCTGCCAACACACAGCATTTTCAGTCATGTAGACCCCCTCCTTGGCACAATAAGAAAAAAAAGCACTAGAAA
Organism: Phycis blennoides; assembly: GCA_900302315.1. Classification (NCBI taxonomy): domain Eukaryota; kingdom Metazoa; phylum Chordata; class Actinopteri; order Gadiformes; family Phycidae; genus Phycis; species Phycis blennoides. The sequence goes on from OMKI01056533.1 coordinate 15,869, forward strand.
TGCACAATGTGTAATGTTAACCTTGAATTGCCTTTGCAGATTTCGCCTCATTTGAATGTTTTCTGATTGTCCTTTTCCGTTCAGCCACTCCAGAATCTCATCCAGAGTAGTTTCCAAGGGGAACCCTTTCTAGATGACCAGAGACACAAAATGTTGAGTGAGCAATCAAATGGCCGATAATTGTATGAATTGTGCGCATCACGCGTGAAAGTGAAACTTACAATGTACACAGATTTGTTTTTCATGGCATCTTTGTAATCCTCATTGAATTCTGGCAAGGGTTTATTTGGCGACCTCCTGATTTTGGTTTTGTCTTCACTGATTTCCAGGAGGCCAGTCTTGGATTTCTGTAGGGCTTCAATGATAACGTTGTGATCTGTGGTCAAACACTTGAGTCTGGAAAATAAAAGACACAATCACATCATCTTGCTATCTAGATAGTATAGTGTCATGCCGTCTTAAGTAGGCACGCTGACCCTTTTTAGTAACCTTTTGTAATTAGTGGTCAAGATGGGCGTGGCTACTCCATCCACTTGGAAGAGGATCATTACCGAAGCTCCCATCTTGGATTAGTAACAGTCATTAAATACTGCACATTGGTGCCATAGACAACATGGTGCCGAAATGATTGGTTGTTCAGATCAATGATGGGTTTTAGCCATAATTTGTTCCAAACCATTTCATAGACTAAATGATTGAGGGGGCAAAATATGGTTTAGTCACAGACAACGCAAATATAGGGTGGTTCCTGCGACAGCAGATGGGGACGATGAAGAAGATGGATACCTGTTAAACTGAAGCATTGTAGCGACGGGTACCCAGCCATCATCAAGCTGCAACTGCTCTTTCAGGAATTTATCTCTCGGGAGGTTGTGGTCTCCGAAGTAATACTGTGGAGAGTGACAACAGTCATTCTCATTTAACGGACAAAATCATGTATACCCTGCCAAAAAAAAAAATCATGTATACCCTACAAAAACAAAACGTTACCTCGATTTGTCGAGCCACTTTCGTCTCTGTCGGGGACAAATCTGCCATGATGGTGACTTCTGGGGAAACAAAACACATGCAGGATTATATTAAGACGTATTCAAGTTAGTAATGACGTAATGTAAATCAATAAAAACGAATCAAATTAACCACACATGAACCGCCTGAGGATGTTTGGCATTCAGGCCAACTCACACTGCCGTGTTTGGTTAACGCATAGGTTTGCAGGATATGTACCGGGTTAAACGCTCATTAACTTAATTCAAAGAGTCCTCGGCGCATGTAACGCATCGTTTACTGCAATAACAAGTCCAGCCTTACAAAGCCTGCTCCATTCAACTCCAACCACGACAATTAAACCTAAAGTTGGGCTACTGAGCCGTGTGGCCGCTAGCAGATCCCATGATGGCACCTGGAGGACTACGACGAGCAAAACAAGACTTTTAGAGTCATCTGGCCGCACTTTTAACCCAACGTGAGACCAACGACAGAGACGTGCACCATGCGTGTGGCTCCACCGAGGAGCTGGCCTAGAGGAAGAGACGCAGATATCCGCCGTCCTAACGTTTAACCACAGCTCTGGTCTACTGAATACACTCAAGATAGCAGCTGGGACGTTAGGGTGGTCAGAGTACGAGAGAAGGTATAAACTTACTATCGGTTGGTGAGTTGTGAGGTTTAGTTTATGTCCTAACCAGCAGTCTGTCCGCCTCTGTCTGCACGCTGTAACGGCGTGGCGTGCTACGGAAACCCGCAGCGGTCAAAACCGTTTAAGCGATTGGAAAATGCGCAGGTCAAATACACAGCGCACATAGCAGGCCTACTAACAGACACTAAGGCTTTTTGCCCGAAATATAAATATAAATATAAAGATTTAGATTTAAACATAAGCAGTAACATGTCCCCATAAGCAGTAACAACACACTCAACATGTGTTGAGTGTGTTGTGTAGGTTTTAATTTAAATGATGAAAGTCAACATCAAATGTAAAGGGGCATTTAGTAGACGCTTTTGTCCAAAGCAACATACAATCAGTACATTTGTGGGGTTCGACATGTGGACAGTTGGAGGAGGAGGGGCATCAAGGGGATCGAACCGCCAACCCTGAGGTTAGTGGACGACCCGCTCTATACACTGAGCTACTGCCGCGCCAGTGTTGGGAAAGTTCACTTTCTACAGGAACTAGTTCAGTTCATAGTTCACACATTTTAAAATGAACTAGTTCAGTTCATAGTTCATAATTCAAAATTTTGAACTAAGTTCACAGTTCCAAAAAATGAACTAGTTCATAGTTCTTTTTTTCAATATGTTGCTGCGAGCTATCATTTTTCAAAATTATTGCCACAGCCCATATAGAACCACAGACAGCAATTATTTTATCAGTTTTAACACTGAAACTATGCGTCAGATTTCATCTTCATATCCAATTTTGAATCCTTATCCAACCAGGGTTTACATTAGCATTGAGGGGACAGCCTTTCCCCATTGTTGCTTTAAGGCTTTGTTGCTGTCCATTCAGTCCACACTAGTAGCAGCTGCAGCTTTCACCCCTCCAGTATATTCTCAAAAACATATGGAAAAACTTGCTCTCTCTTTGACAAACAACATACTAAAAACTAGACTGCTGAAGAGGCCCCGATAATCTCTCTCTCTCTCTCTCTCTCTCTCTCTCTCTCTCTCTCTCTCTCTCTCTCTCTCTGCAATACCGCGCTCGGCCACTACGCATTTTGGCGCTGTTTCACACTTCGACTGCAACTCAGCCCGCGATCGACTGGTAGACAGCGATCGACTGGTTGGGCACCCCTGCGCTATTAAGCCCTGTTTACGGTGTGTTTTAGCCGGGTTTTCGCCTGGGAGGCTCTATAGAAATCTGGCACCCTATTGAACAAAGTTAAACTGAGAGAGCGTGCCGTTCACAGACACCAGAATGAACGCGTTCACAGTAACGTTCATCAGGCAGTAATACAGTACGTTCAGTTCACGTTCGCCCAAAATATGAACGCGTTCATGAACTATCGTTCAATGAACGCGTTCAGGCACAACACTGCTGCCGCCCACCAAATGTATGAAATAATACTACAACGCATGATTGAGCAGAACCTTTATTAAGTCAGTGTATTCAGACATATTTCATAGTCTATCCAGGAAACCAGTCAGGCTACAAATAGTCCATGGCCTTTGTGTTTTTGGGCAGAAACGTGATTATGCTTTATCAAAGGGTTCATATGAATAATTCACTCAAGTCACATACGACACAAAACCTAAAACTTAAAAAAAACATGGCTTCCGTCAACCAACGCCGTGAACACAGACGCACCCGTGAGACCTGGCGGGTCCCGGCAGGCTCCCCACCAGCTCCCAGGTGTCCAGCCGCGGGTCGTACCGCTCCACGCTCTGCAGGTAGGTTCCCTTGGAGTAGGAGTACCCGCCCGCCACGTAGATGCAGCCCCCGATCACCGCCGCCCCGCATTCCATCCTCCGCTCACGCATCTCGGCCATCGGCCGCCAGGCGTCGGCCCCCGGGTCGTAGCAGTCGGCCACGGCTGTCTGGCCCCCCACCAGGTACATCTTGTTGTCGAGGGACACCGAGCTGAGGCCGTACTCTGGGGGAGACAACAGGCTCGCCGTTGGTTTGATTCCCCCCCACGGCAACGCATGGTGAGCTCTGGGTTCGGGTGGCGCGGGGGGGGGGGGGGGGGGGGGCCGGGGGGGGGGGGGGGGGGGGGGGGGGGGGGGGGGGGCTGCAAGACGCCCACAGACTGCGGACGCCGGGGGTTCAAAGCGGGGGTTCTTTCGGCTGGGAGTCAAGACCCCCGAACCGTCACTGGACCGGTGGTGAACAACCGGTGGGTCGCGGGCCTTTGTCCAGGCAAAAAGAAATCTTAAGGAAAAAAAATCCTGTGCTTTTATTTTAAAGAGGATTTTTTTATGCAGCGGAGTGCCGTCTTCTATTTTGTATTGCCTGAATAAGTGACTGAATAGTTTAATAGTACAGTTACTGAAGTGTTATGTTATGTTATGTTAAATACATTTGAGGGGCTTCTCATTAAGGGGTGATGGTGGGGGTCCCCGAAGCCAGACCGCTTGAGAACCACTGCACTAGGACCATCCTGGGCCTGTTTCAGTCACAGCAGACACTAGCCCGCGCAACGCCTGCTGTTTACGAACGCGCGTCCGTCGAGCCACTGAGCCACCGGGGCGTCGGATACACGCCCCCCCCCCCCCCCCCCCCCCCCCCCCCCCCCCCCCCCCCCCCCCCCCCCGCGGCCCCCCCCCCCCCCCCCCCCCCCGCGCCCCCCCCCCCCCCCCCCCGCCGACCCCCCCCCCCCCCCCCCGGGGGGGGGGGGGGGGGGGGGGGGCGTGGCGCACGGGCAGAGCTCGCAGGAGGCGGGACCAGACGCGGGAAAAAGAAAGCACGCGGTTGTCCACAGCGC
>OMKI01056535.1:3476-19841 GCA_900302315.1 Phycis blennoides
GGGGGGGGGGGGGTTTTCCCCCCCCCCCCCCCCCCCCCGACGGGTCTGGACAGCACCAACCGGACGGGGGTCGCCAGGCGCTGGCCTGTCTCACAGGAGAAGACATCTCAATGAAGGGACAATAGAAGACCGAGTCATCTGCTGAACCCATCCATTTTATTCTGTTGTCTGGGGAGTCCAAAACAAAACTCGACCAGCCGGTGGACTGGTCAGTGTTTCTGTGAGGCGTGTCTCACACACCGCTGAGCTCTGGGAGGCCTGCAGGTCTCTGCCCCGCAGGTCTCTGCAGCCCAACGCTACGTGTTCTGTGTTCTCATTACTCATCTGAACTAAGCTAAGAGAACACAGGACATCCAGGACGTTCTGCCCCGTGAGGCCAAACAGCACACACACCTTAGAGGACAACCAACTCATCTGTCTACACCAAGCCTTCAGAGACTCACTGCCCAGCACCGGGCACAGAACAAACAAGAGGGGACTCACCGGCCAGCCTGGCGCTGACCGCCTGGAAGGGCAGCCATCTGAACTCGGGGATGAGGGTTCTCAGCTGGCCGCTGCTCACCAGCTGGTAGTGGCCGTAGTCCAGCTCATACACGGACACCAGGCCGGTGGACAGAACCCCCTTCAGCAGCACCCGGTGCCACCTGGGGAGAGAGGGACACGTTACCGCACAGCTACAGGAGGACGTGGATCAGGTCACTCCTCCAGCACGTGCAGAGAGGTGTGGGTGCAGAGAGGATCAATAGCAGTTGTCCTACCTGTTATCCACTTGGGCGGCGTAGACATTCTCTTTGTGGAGCAGCGGGGGGGCAGAGGAGGCCTGGTTCTGGTTGTAGTACAGCACCATCTCCCCCATCAGCACCACCAGCTTCGACAGATCCTGCCAGGGCTGCACCACGAAGTGGCCGGGGTGAGACGCGACCGGAACATACACGTCCATGTTCTGACCCACCTGGAGGGACAGACGGTCTTTGTATTATGACTTCGGCATTGTGTCGTGTAACGTGTAACAGTCCGTGAGGGACTGGTGGCAGTGGACAGCTCCATGTTTCCAAACATGAAGTTCACATGAATTTCAAAGGGCTTCATAGTTGTGTTTAAACACAAGGTTCAGGGTTGCTTGTGTATGAGGGCCTGGTGTCCCTACTGAAAGATTTGATTACAATCAGTACAATACTGAGACGTGCCCTGCCAACAAAGCCCTTCCATTGGAAGAGAGGGGATTCAAACAGGAAGTCCATGCATCATTCTGACACTGGTGAACCACCACTGCAGTCACCTGAGGGAGCTCCACAAGAGGAGGCATCAGTAGGTGCTTCTGGCCCACCGGGGAGAGCTTTACTGGGGCCGGTTTGAAAGGAGAGTACCCCGCTTCAGGCTGGGCCTGGGAGAGCATGGGGCTCACAGATGAACCGTTCAGAGACAACTTTTCTATCAGGGAACTGAGATCACCTGGAGATAGAGGCAGATATAGAGAGGGGAGAGAGAGGGACAGATAAAAACCATTGTGCAATCACAGCAGCATGTTTTGTCACTGTTGGGGATGAGAACAAACATGGAGGTTGCTGCCATCTAGTGGTCTGGAGTGTAACCACTCCTCATCCCAGCAGCAGTAATTACTGGTCTAGCAGTGTAGTAGTAGGAGCACACGATCAGCTGGTGCTCCAACACCGCAGCCTGTTTGACTGCAGATCTCCTGCTGGCTGCAGGCTCGGCCCTCGGTCCCATGGAGGACATCAAGGGAGGACCAATGAAGCCATGCTGGTCCACCAGGAACCAAGAGGCCAGCGGTCAGAACCAAGTGAGGCCAGCAGTCAGAACCAGGTGAGGCTAGCGGTACGGTGTCCCCGTGACCAGGCCAGCAGGAGGTACCTGTGTCCAGTGCCAGAAGGCTGTTGTTCTGCTCCTCCTGCTTCTGGCGCAGCAGGCCAGAGCAGACCAGCTGCTGCTTCAGGCTCTGCTCCTTCTGGTCCTCAGAACCCGAGAACAGAGGAACCTTGACCATGGCACCGTCACTGCTCTGCGGCACCTCCTCCACCTGCAGCACACACACTCAGAACACTGCGGCACCTCTTCCATCTGCAGCACACACGCTCAGAACACTGGTGATGAGTGAGTGAGGAGTACCTTCATGCTACAGGGCGTGTTGGGGACAATCTGTCTGATCCACCGCAGTGCCTGGAGAAATGTAGATATAAGCCACACAGAACCGACAGCAGGAGCTCCACAGTGCTCCACAGTCCTGCATGTATCCGCAAATCCTGACACTCATAAGAATTGTTTTTTTTCTCCTAACAAGCAGGGGGTAGCGACTCACGGCGAGGGGGGCGTGGTCCCGCAGGTCCGGGTCCCGCAGGTCCGGGTCCTGCAGGTCCAGGTTCTGGAGGGCGTGGTCCTGCAGGGCCTGCAGACAGGCTTCGTTGATGTGGAGGTCTTCGTCCTGCGACGTGTCGTAGAGGACCACGAGCGCCGGCGTCTCACCTGGACGTCCCTCCTCCACCGTCTCCATCAGCAGCACACGGCCCACAGCCAGGTGGTGCAGCATCGACAGGAGCACGGGCCTGGAGCTGCACGCCTCCAGACCTGAGACCCCACAGCCAGGTCGAGTTCCATGTGGTGTAGCTCTACCTGCCAGCTGGATGGTGAGTGTGCCCTATGTGGTGGAGCTCTACCTGCCAGCTGGATGGTGAGTGTGCCCTATGTGGTGGAGCTCTACCTGCCAGCTGGATGGTGAGTGTGCCCTATGTGGTGGAGCTCTACCTGCCATCTGGATGGTGAGTGTGCTCTATGTGGTGGAGCTCTACCTGCCAGCTGGACGCTGATAGCCTGGAAGGGGAGGGTCAGGAAGTCCTGATGCAGCTTCAACAGACTGCAGGAGCTCACCTCCATAGAGAAGCCATCGTCCACATAGTACACCTGTATGAGATTACATGGTACACCTGGTATGAGATAACATGGTACACCTTGTGATCCCGCGGAATAACACGGGTGTTCTGCAGACATATAGTGTGGCCTATTGACTAAGACTCGTACACAAAATATTAAAACAGATGGACACCCAAGGCCATGTGCAATGGGGAAAACCGCCATATCTCTAAAGCACATTCCAGGTAGCAATTAAAATTGGTAAGCACATTCCAGGTAGCAATTTAAGCATGTCTTATTTTTGTTATATTTTTTGTTATTTGCACGCTATGCTCATGCCAGCACATTCCAGTTTTTAGAAAGGCAGGACCCCCGCTATAAAAGCCACTGATATGGGCTTCCCTTTTTCAGACTTCTCCTGAACTGCTGCGTCAGGACCTGTCTCCTGTATACAGCTTCACTTCTTTTACTCGGTTGTAGAATAAAAAGTGTCTACAACTACTTTGGAGTCAGATTGTTTTAATACAAATAACACGGCAACCTGGTGCAAGATAACATGGTACACCTGGTGCAAGAAAACATGGTATAAGATAACATGCATGGTACACCTGGTATTAGGTAACATGGCATAAGATAACATGCATGGTACACCTGGTATAACATAATATGGTATAAGATAACATGCATGGTACCCCTGGTATAAGGTAACATGGTACACCTGCTGTAAGATAACATCAAGTCCCTCAAACCAAACCTTACCTTGACCTTGTCAGAGGTCATGACCTCCATGACCTGGGCCCTGGCCAGCTGATCCCTAGCTTCCCCGATGACTGCGACCAGCTGACCAATGGCAGGGCTGGGCAGGGTTTCGGGGGTAGGGCTCTGGGTGTAGAAAGCGAGCATGGCGTTCTCCATGGACTCCTGGGCTTTTGAGTAGTTCTCCCCGATGTACCTGTTGTCACGGAGACAGCATGCCAGCAGCCAATGGGCATTACGAGCAGAGGGTTTGGGAGAGGGATATGCTAATTCCCACATTATTTTCACAAAAAAACACTTCCACAGAACCCCATCCTACCATCTCATTGGCTGATTGTCGGCATTCCACAGGTCATGGCCAATCAGATGTGGGGGAAAAGGTTGTTTTGAACGAGCGAAATGAAAGCGAGAGAGAGTGCGAGTTGCACCAGCCTCCTACCTGACGGTGACCAGGGTGCTGCCCTGGGCGTCGGCCACCAGCACTGAGGGGTACTGCTCCACGGGAAGGGCCAGGGGAGGGGGCACCTGGAGCCCCAGCACCGGGATCCCGGAGGCAGGGGGCGGGATGCTGCATGGCCCCGCCCCCTGGCTCTCTGCCTTCCTCTGCTCACACAGAACGGCCTGCGAGGCACAGAGCGAAGAGCTTGTGATGAGATCCACTGGTTCCCTATAAAGGCCATCGTTAGCAGTCACCGTCTTGTAGAGCCTTCTGGAATGTGTGTGCCACTGGTTTCCCTGTACAGCGCACTACTTCATACCCCGTAACATTTGCTGGCAACAGCTGGTTTTATTGAACAGAGCGGCCCCGGGGTCCCCCCTCACCTTGCTGCATTTGCGGGTTACGGGGTACACCCCAGAGCAGACGTTGTGCAGCTGGGACAGGACGTCGTCGGGGAAGGCCACCTCGGAGGTGTCCAGACAGAGCTCGGGCGGCGGGTGTGTGCGCGGCCCGGGGCCGTCCCTGCACAGGGGCTCCCGCAACCTCGCCGGTACCTCGGGGCTCAACGCCGCCACGGGGCTGCCAGCGGGGTGCGAGGGGGAGGTGGGGGAGGTGCCACGGGCCAGGGGCACCGGGGAACGGAGACGAGGGGGTGAGGGAGGCAGCGTGGCATCCCCCCGGTGAGGCGGCGGGCTTTCATGGGGCGGGGGGTTACTGCGGTGACCATGGTGTGTATTCCGTGAGGGGCACGTGGCAGCGGGCATCGCCTCCCCCCCGCTGGGCAGGAAGCCATGGCTCCTTGTCGGGATAGGGGGGGGCGTAGTGTGGGAGCTGCCAGAGGCGCTGGAAACGGCCGTATTCGTACTAGGGGCGGAGCCTGGGGTCTGGGAGGGGCTCCGGAGGCTAACAGAGGCCAGGGAGGCCGGGGCCTTGACTGGGGAGCTCTCTGCAGAGGGGAGGGGGAATAGGAAGGTGGGGGGTGCCAGAGGACTGCCTGGGGAGACAGGGGCGGGGCCAAGGACAGACTGCTGCTTGGACATAGTGAAGACATTGGAAGGGGAGGCAGGTCTGGGTGAGGGGACGGAGGTGAAAAGGGAGGATGGCTTGGGGGAGGGCAGGGAGTTGTAGTTGGTGGAGGGGGAGGCTGGTTTGGGTGAGGGCAACATGGAGGGGGAGGCTGGTTTGGGTAAGGGCAGAGTGTAGGGGGAGGCTGGCTCGGGTGAGGCTGGGTCGGGGGGGTTTAGGCTGGGTCTGCCTGCGGTAGGCTTGAGAGGGAGTGGTGGGTAGAGCAGCCTATCGGTCCTGTTGGTGCTCTTCAGCTCTTCCACCTGCACAACAGACAGGAAACACAGTGAGGGAATACATCAGACCGTAGGCGGTACCAGACATCAAACTAAAGGACCAGTGATCCCTTTGAAACAATCTGAACACCAGGAACAAACCAGGTCTCCCATGGCAGGATTTTTGGTACATTTCCAAAAAACACATCATCAGCATAGCAATTTAACTTTTATAAATACAATAGTTCAACACAGACAACACAGTGTGAGCAGACTGCTGAATGGCACCTCAAATCAGGGGTTTTCCTACATTAAAAATTATTTGGCGGCTGCCAAAATAGTTTCACGGTCCACCAAACAAAATACTGACAGCTAAATTGAGAAAGCATCAAATGAAATCAACTCCAAATGAATTGGTTGTGGGTGCAATGTAGTCCTTGGGGCAGAGGGTGGCGGTGTGTTGTAGAGCTACAGATAGCAACCAAACGCTGATAAACGGTACGTTCAGGCTTATGGATAAGTAAGGTTTTCTGTCGGCAACAAAGCAGGACGTACAGTCTGTGGGTAATGCCATACAGGACCAGGACGTTCTCATCATGCAGTCAGTAGACCAGTGGGTCCCGTACTGCAGAGACCAGTGGTGGCTGGACTATGTGACAGGAGACGCACCGAGCAGATGTGGGTCCAGGTGTCCAGCTGGTGGAGGCCCTGAGGGGGGATGGTCTGGTTGAACATTTCCAGGTACACCCCTGGGAGTTTGGAGAGCCACAGGCCACTGGAGTGTTTGGACAGCAGATCTGAGAGTCTGCTCTGGACCAACTCTGGGTTGTAGACCTCAGGCTGTAACCACAGAGACAAGATGTTTTTACAAGATATTTTTAGAAGATATTTTACACCTGTTCACAACATGATGGACCATTGGCTGGATGACCTCCAGTAGCTGGAGTTCATTCCTTTCAACTGAAGATGAATGGCAGACTTTCAAGACAGTGATACCTGTGAGGGAGATGGCTTCTGAGGACTTCTGTCTGTACAAGACCCTGCTGGACAGACACACAATCATGACACTATAGGTTAGCAATCTGATTACCTACTCATATGAATACCAACATGTACTCCACTATGTACTACAAACACAGTCCCACGTGTACACTGGGCCTCATTCAGCTGCACCACGCAGCTAGCATTCATTCCTCGCAGCATGGATGGCTGCTAGCAATACAAGGCTCATACCCACATTTACTCATACAAGTACGTACATGTATTTATAGGTATTTTTGCCAAAACAATAGTCACCTTAACCTAAAAACAGGAACTAGGGTCCAGGTGAAACATACCTGCTGGCTTTTGATCGCCGTTCAGCTGCACCACTTTTCTGCAGTACAGACAGCAATCAGTACAGACACATTTAGCAGTAGTGGTGTCATGATGCCTGCTCTCAATGCAGACACCGAAACAACAAACATGAACCTAGTAATGAGAACGTGAACTCACCCTTTTCATAATGTTCTTATGATCTTATGTTCCTCCTAGCCCGGTCATTACATGACATAACAGTGAATCCCCAAGCAAGCACTTCACCAAATGTCTCAACTCAAAGACCAAACTTGTATATTGCCGTTGTTTACATTCGTGCTAAATGTTCTTTGGCAGAATCGTTACCAGGAAGCAATTTAGCAAACTTATTTTACGAAAGAATGTTTCAGTAAAGCCAGGAGTGATGCGACAAAGGCCTGATCAGACTGGATGACCTTCAACCCTCCGAGCGTCCAGCTGAGATTGGAGCAGAGCTGAATGCACCGGCCGGCGGAGACAGAGAAACAGTTCTGTATTTGTACCACTGCATTTGTTTTGGGCTTCATGCGGCTATTTAATTTACGTGACAGTACAGCATAGCTGACTGACGACGTTGACGATCACAGAACACATCCAAAGACGTGTACTAACTTCCCTTAAGTTCACTCCAGGTTCTACTGCAGGACCTCGCACGGCCCGCGTGCAGCTTGCTGAGGAGGAGCCTCGCACAGAGCAGGGGGAGGTGGAGCTGCCGTGGTACCTGCAGCCTCCCAAAGCGTTGAGTCCTCCATGGCCAGAGGAGGGCCGGGGGCGGGCCGCCGGGCCGCCTGAGGAGCCTCCCAGCGAGGGCTGCCGCAGGCGCGCCCTGGGCATCACTACACGGACAGATCAGATCTGACATGAAACGCATCCCGATAAGATGAATCCCAGAGGGTGAGGGACCACCCTACCTTTGAGCGTTGAGCGTCTCTCGGACTTTTGGCGGGCCACCATCCCAGCGATGTGCCGTGTCTCCCGACACGCCATGGCGAAGCACCACATCTACACCAAGGATTTAGACACGTAGTACATTTAGCTGCTTACAACATTGAACTATCAGTATATATCAATAAAGAGGCATAGGCTAATCATTGAGTATCATTACATTGATTCGAAAAGCATACTGTACATCGACAGACAGAAATAGTTTTAGAAAGTATATTTTAACGTGGGCTCACATTATAATAACATGACACGTTTAAAACAACCAGTTCGTGGCTCCAGACCCCAGGGTACCAGCAGAGGGTGCTCTCACTAAGGAGTCTTCACTAAGGCAGTGAGCCCCTCACCTCGCCCCCGCGGGGCTCCATGCGGACCACGGACGGGACGCTGCGGAGGAAGTCCTCCAGGTCCGGGTGGCCCAGCCTCAACACTGGGATCTGCTCCCCGCACAGCGCGCGGTAGTCGGCCTGCAGCCGGCCGAGCGGCACGCCGTCCTGACTGGACTGCAGGACGGAATGCAGCACCTTCTTCACTGCCTCGCCGTCCATTTAGAAAAGTTTGAATCAAAGTCTGAAACGAAGGGAAAAGAACCACCAAACTACGATAAACACACGTTAAGACCACACAACGTCACACCGAGTAATATCGTGATAGAAGAATGTGTTGAATGACATTTAACAATCTAGAAGCCAATGCTGGATTAACCACCGCATGTGAACAGATGTGCTTTCGGGGTTTCTTCCTCTGGAGTCGCGGGAGTTCAGGGTTGAAAGGTCACGGAGCCAAGCGGTGTTAAACTTTATTAAAACTACATTTTCTGACAAAAGTATTACTGTACAAACTACTCATTCGTATACCGATTCAATACATGCACATGAAAGGTTTATGAAATGAAAAAAACAAACAATACTTTGATGCAGTTCAAGCTCCATTTAGTAATGTCTGTTACTACCCACCCACCCGCACGCACGCGCACACACGCACACCAAAATCATGTAGGTATGTGTGTCCCAACAGTTGGGACACATATACCCAGTCTTCTGGAAGCTGGAGAGTTTCATACCCAAATCTACTTTTTATTATATTTTTACTGTGTGTGGCAGCATTGCTGAGCGGGTCGTCCACTAACCGGAGGGCTGATCACCACCTCCAACTGTCAACAACAAAAGCGTCTGCTAAAATGCCGTTCTTCTTCCATAGATTATCTTTGATAAAGATTGACACCGTTATGTTAATTTCTCTACTTAGACTGTCATATAATACCTGGCCAATACAGAAAACACACAATACATTGTATTAGGTGCAAAGGTTTATTTATACCTTAAAACATTTCATGCATGTGTTATGAAAGTGTAAAAGCAAAAACAACTCAAGTAAACGTTGACTAAGTGATTATATGAACAGCACTAAAATACAAGGAATTCTCTCACTTTTCAAAACATATTAATGATAAAAAAGAAACGTGAAACGTTGCAAACCAAATTTGTGTTTGTGAGTTTACATGTAATACATTGTATGTATAGTCTGAATGGCATCAGAGTGTGAGATAGGACTTAAAGAGCACTGACTGGTTGATTTTATCATCACACTAAATCTAAGTTTTGTTTTGATTACACTGCACTACACGATGCCACTGTAATACACACAGAACATTCACAATATGGTGGTCTCGACCTCACAATATGGTGGTCAAGACTCACGTAAAGGTGGTCCATTACATTGAATCTGTGTCTTCAGCTGCTGTGGCGGTGTTCCCCCGCCAGATGGTGCTGTTGAGCTGCTCTATGATCTGTTCCCTGTTTTGCGTGGTGTTACATGGCTGGTTGGCTGGAGTGGAGGAGGCGTTTCCTCAGCAGGATGAGGGGAGGGTTCCTCAGCAAGGTGTACGCCAGGGCCCAGCGCTTCCTGGCTCTGCTCCTCATATCAGACTCTGGGGGGTGGAAGGGTTAGACAAGATGGATACGGTTCATGTAATGGACTTAAGATGCCTGGTCTGCTGCCATTGGTCATCTTCTAGCAGGGGGTTGAAGCTAGTAAGACCAGTTTGATGTGATTGGTCTACTTTCTGTTCGCTGTTATCCAAACATGGACGACAAAATGTCCAAAAAGACGCCAGTGATGGGAACTAGTTTTATTTCATTGCATGATACTTTTTATTTTGTGTTATTTTATTTTTCTTTGATTTTCCTACCATGTTTGAACGGGCCTCGTCCAAAACATTTCATTGTACAGTATGACTAAGTGATGCTGCACATTTGATGATAAACAACTTGAACTACTACTCTGGGAACACACACACACACACACACACACAGCGGCATTACGTAGCAGCTGGTAGATTGTGTCTGCTGGTGGCTTCCAGGGTCTGGTCCTCAGCAGGTTGCAGAAGACCACCAGCGTTGGGTTGCCATGGTAGTGGTCTGCGAAGATCATGCCCACCCACCATGTGTAGCCTGGAGACACAGAGACAAGGGGACCAGATCATCCTCAGAGTTTGACAAGGTTCAGCACAAATGGATACCAGACAGAGAGTTCTACATGTCAACACATTTCATCTGCCCTACCACACCAGTACATGGTCAGAAACCCTCCAGGCCCCTGAATCATCCTCAGAGGTAGAGAGCTTGGTAAAGATCTGCAACCCCACTGGCTGGTGACTAGATGAGGACTGGCTGGTGACTAGTGCCCTTTCTATGCTACCCTGGATACAATACTCTTTATCTTGATCTCAGGAAGGAGAGAGCCAAGAAGGCCCAAAAACCACCAAATACGAGGACCACCACCACCACTACCACCTGGCTGTAGGATCAGCCTCTCCACCCTGCGGAAGACTCACTCAGCGGCTAGAAGGAGGATGACCGGCCTCGGCCCAGCATGATCACCAATGATGAGAGCGGCTTTGGGAACACGTCGCTCATTTCCCCTTAGCATAGCTCAGTATAGCATAGCTAAGCATAGAGTAGCGTAGCGTAGAGCAGCACAGCATAGCGTAGCATAGAGTAGCATAGCGTAGCGTAGAGCAGCACAGCATAGCGCAGCATAGAGTAGCATAGAGCAGCACAGCATAGCATAGCATAGAGTCAAACAGCATTGCGTAGCGCCACCCACCCAAGTCCTTGGTCTCGTGTCCTCTGGGCATGATGGTGCGGTCGATCCGAGCCAGCAGCACCACTCCTACAGCCATGCTGGTCAGCAGGCGCATGATGCAGGCGCCCAACCCCAGCACCACGTTGTAGAAGAAGAAGAAGTAGCTGAAGCAATTGAACGCTCTCCTGGGAATGAGAGCGAGAAGGCCTTCAGTGGTTTGATGCTCCCGCTGCGTGCGGCTCTTCAAACACATGGTGCAGGGGCTACAATGCACCCTGTACATTTTAGTCCCTGCTAATCATAGTGTTCCACAGCAGTTCAACAGCCTGTCTGAACACGGCGATTCCGATTTGGTTTCAATTGTACGGGGCCTGAAATAGCACAGGGCCACAGCAGCACGACATCCGAGTCTGATGGTAGGAGTCTCCAGGCTGACACTGTTCACCTGTTGTTGACGGCCAGAGGTTTGCATTTTTCTGTCTCAGTCACTTTATCCTGCAGGAAGAAGAGCTGGACGGTGTATTTCTGCAGACAGCTCATGGCCAGGATTACCGCCAGGGTCAGCCTGAAGAGAGAAGGTCAAGTTACTCAGTGACTGTATGGTCCACCTGTCAGAGGTCCAGAAGGAGACGACGAGGACGTTACAGTGAGTTGCCCATCTTGGTCAGCATCTCCAGAGTCTGTCCGTGGAGGATGGGAACGATCACCATGTATATAAAGATCAGCACAACCAGGAAGTGCAGAATGTGAGTGATGATGTAACCTGGAAAAAACACACATGTACGCTGCTATTTGTCATGCTAAAAATGCTGTGCAGGAAACCAGTAACAATTAAAACATGACCCATACTCCAAAGTTTCGTTTGTCATCAGATATCCTGAAGCTGCGCCTATTGAACAATAAAAACTCCTATTTGCCTTGTTCCCTTGGTGGCCATCTTGATCGAACTTAGTTGGTTGTTATTTTGTAAACTTCATCTTTCATCTTGGTTTAGCGAACCCTCTGTCTGCGGTGCAGGGCTGTGTGCTATGAAGCTCAGGCTGACAGCAGCCGTAGGGCCAGAAAAACAGCTGCAGGAGCAGGAACAGTTACAGACCAAATCAGAAGAGCAACCAGCCGCTCCCAGGAGTCCCAGGGACACCCACCCACCGGTGTCTGGAATTCAAGATGGCCACCGAGTGAACGAAATGAATATCACCAGGTATACAAACATCTGTAGAACTTAAGAACCAGTTCTGTGGGGTTTTTTAGAGGCGTTTGTGATGAATACCTACCCCACAACAAGTAAGCGATTTGACACCCAGAGTATCTGGCAATGGCAGCCTGGAAGGAAACAGCCAGAATCAACCAAAATGTCCATGATGACGTGTTCTCACACAGGGCCTGTTTGAGTGTGTGTTGCTCACCATACTAGCAGCAGGGTTGATGTTCACCTGTAGCTTCTCAGCGAGGAAGCCCGACTGACCCCGCCACAACCTCTTCATGTGCTTCCTGTAACAACAGCCCCCCGTGGGGTCAGTGCAGGACACCCAGGTGACAACAGCCCCCCAGTGGGGTCAGTCGGGATCCGAGCGCAGTGCTCAAACTTAAACTATCTATTACCTTTGACCACCTTTGACCTTTCAAAACGTGTCCAATCACACTAAAGCGCTGTTTGACATACTGCAAACAATGGAATCTAAACGTCCAATGATATAAAGACGGAGATCTTCCCTCAGCATCTCTGAGTCCCCCAAACTTTTCAATACACATTTAAATGATAGCAAATAACAAAGAATATTGCATGGCAATTGTTTGGCCTTTAAAACATAAACTGTATCACAATCTAAGAAGTAGTCCAAACCGAATTGAACTTCCTGTTTTGTTTCAGAGAGACAAATTCAGTGAACCCAGAGCTGTAAGCTGCAGTACATTTAGGAACCTGCAGCAGGGCTGCAGCTCACCAGGCCGGTCAAACAGGCACACAACATGGCCGTCATGGGAAAGCCCTTTGTGGATGCTGACCTGTAACACACCAGAACGTGGAAGATGTAGACCAGGGAGGTGAGGCAGGCTGAGATGGAAGCTGTGATCCATGAGTCTGAAGAATTAAAGGGATCGACATTCCTTAAGTACAGTAATAAGGCAACATTCTGTGAGTGTATGCGTGGTGGGGAGGACTCACTGCGGGCGATGCCATGGAATTCACTCAGTGAGGCCCTGGAGTCCTGGCAGCTCTCACAGGACTCCAGTAAGCTGGTGAAGTCTTCCAAGAAGTCAAACAAAGCTTGGCCCAACGCATACATAAGCAACACCGCCTGATGGACACACACAACGTCTCACCTCCAGCATGAGCCCGCAGGCAGACAGACAGATGGACGGACAGACCCTTTCAAAATGTAGTCAGGCAGACAAGTGAGCAGACAGACAGACAAGTACGGAGAAAGACAGATAGGCCAAGAGACAGACAGAGGGACAGAGAGACAGAGAGAAGACAGGCAGAAAGGCATATAGACAGACAGACAGAGCCAGGCGAGAAGACAGACAGTTAGACAGCCCTCACAGTATAGAGGCCGATGAGGCTGATGATGGTGGTTCCTAACAGTCTGTTGGGGAACCTGAAGTGTGGATCCACCCTGTAGAACCACCTTTGGGACCAGCTGTCCCTGCTGTCTCTCTCACACACACACACACACACACACACACACACACACAATGTTAATTAGACTTAATTAGTGTGCAGGATTACTCGTGGATGTATGAACACGTGCGTGCAAGTGTGTGCGTACCCAGGAGGAGGTGGTTTCCGTAGCAACCTCTTGACATGCTGCACCTTGTGTTCCATCCCCTCGGCTGGAACCTGGACAGCAAATTCAAATGAGGTGTTGTCACCCAATAGAAGAGGATGCCATGAGGTCACCCACCAGTTGAGAACCACTGCTCTAAACTGTCAGTCAGTCATCTGTATTGTGTATAAGTGTATAAAATAATGCAATATTATGTATAATACAGTATATCTGTGTAAAAGGTCCTTATACATTGAGTGTTCCTTGTGACTACTACATCCATAGTTAGTAAACTACATCCATAGTGGTAAACTACATCCACAGACCTCTTCCCTGGCTAAATGAGAATGAGGGTAGAATCCTTGTTCACCTGGGTGAGTTTGTCAGTGTTTTTTCTGCTTTGTGACATGTTTGCTTCGCTACGCATGCGATGTAAAAGGACCTACCTCATGCTGGCGGTGTCCTTGCACAGCTTTGACCAATATGAGGAAGAAGCGACCCACAAGGAAGACGAAGGACAGGATGGTCGGCCATGATAATATCACATTCTCATACCTACCAAAATACTACACACACACATACACACATAGCGAATAGTTATAGTAATAGTTTTCAGGTGAACAGTTACCTGAGTGAGTTACCAGTTTGAATTTGTTACTACTTAGTTACTTATGAATGGGTAGAGTTACCTGACAATATAAATGGATGAATAGTTATCTGACTGTATGAATGGGTGAATAGTTACCTTGCCGTGTGAACAGACGATTACAAACATGAGCATGAAAATGAGCCTGCAGTAAAACAGAAGGGCAGGGGAGTGTACATCTTGCCAAAACTCTAGACTAATGCTTGAGAGATTAATGGCAGACTAGAGTGTATAATATAGCTAGTATACATGCTAGGCTAATGCTTACAACTAGCTAACACACTAGGCTAATGAATATAGCTCAATGATCAGCAACAAATGAATAGTTAGATGACTAGAAGGTTGAATGCTAGGCTAGGCGTATGCTTTAGAGATGGGTGGTTACCAAGCTAGAATGTAGAGTATAGCTAGGCTAACATGCTAGGCTTATGCTTCAGAGATTGAGGGTTACCAGGCTAGAGTGTAGAGTATTCCTAGCACAGCTCCAACTCCCCTAGCAGGTGTAGACAGGCATGCGAAGAAGGGGAAGCAGACAAGGCCCAGCTCGAAGGCTCCCAGAAGGAACACGAAGGCTGGAGCACCAACACATGTTTGAGAGAGGGAGGGGAATTGAATACATTGAATACAATACATCGTCATCAAGTTCAGCTGCCTCCATTCCACAATCAGTTTCTCATCCAGCTACATTCAATCTACACTACAATTAATTGAATATTACTAGATGAATGGATTCCATTAATTGAATGAAATCCAGTCAAATTTAATTCAGTGTAATCTAATGTAATCATACTAATCTACCGGAACCTTGAATACAGTAATATAATGTAATCCAGTAATCTTGAATTTAATCTAATATCTAATCTAATTTAATATAATCTTTCTTCCACAAAAAGACAGGAGAGGGGCGTGTCTTCCAGAGTGGGACAGAGGGGGTGTGTCCTACGTTGGGCCCAGCCCGGGGTAGATAAGTGAAGGTAATTCCCGGAGAACAGCAGGAGCACCAAGCGGGACGTGGCTCCGAAGGCAAACCCGTAGGACCAGCGGTTGCTCAGGCTGTCCATCGCCTCCAGAGGACTGCAACAAAAGGTGGAGGAGTTAGGAGAACTCCTGGAGGATTAGCATGGACGTCAGTCAGTTATCCAAGCTTCATTTGAAGGCTGGGTCTCCGGGACCTACACCACGATGCCAAAGTGACCCTCCACTGCGGGGACCAGCAGGTCCACGGCCAGGGGGAGCCGTCTCCTCTGGATGAAGGACAACACTGTGATGATCACCACCTGATGATCAGCAACACAAGGGGCAGGAAGCAACATAAAGGAAGCATGAGGAGCATAATGTTAAGCCACCGGTTCAGGGTTAGTTCAGGATTTTGGCCGTTCTGCCATTTGGGGTCCTTTCTGGCGTTGGAAGATCAGACCACTTTATTGTGGATCAGCTCAGTGATCCCCATATTCGTCCTGTACCAGTTAGCATTAGCACGCTAGTTAAACATAATAACCCCCAGTGCCAGAGCAATAGCTCCACGACTCCATTACATACACCTTCCAGATAATGACAACATTCATCCATTGACGTGTGTAGATCTGGAGTAATTTACGTTCAAAAGGCGAGTACTCAGCTTCTCGTTTTTGAAGTTTGTATTTAGCTGAGTGGTCTCACTGCTCGTCTCACCCCAGGAAGGCTCTCAAGAGGCCACTTTCACTTTTAAGGTTTAGGGTTACGGTAAACAAACTGATAGCTGGGTTAGGATTAAGGTTAAGGTGCAAGTGGATTAGAGTTAAGTTCAAGGTAGGGTACTAACAGCTGGTTTAGCGTTAGGGTTAAAGGTTAAAGTAGGGTTAAGGGTGAAGATAAGGATAAGGTTAGGATACTGACAGCTGGGACCAGGAAGAGGTGAATCACAAACTCCTCGTCACAGTCTGGATCAGGGTGCCTGTCGAAACATAACCCATCAGACCATGTATCATCAGCATGTCCTTCATTGTTATTATCATTAATATTAGTATCATTATTGTGCATAGGAACTATGCACAATCTAGATCGCTTTATTATTATTCTTCTTCACACCAAATCTCTGCAATTAATGGAGGCTAAACGACTGAACCTCAAGATTTCATTCAAACTGTATTACAAAGGTCTACTTCCGTATATCTGTGCTATGTTTTTTCATTTTTGTCAACTTTATACTTTTTGAGATATTTGCGATTAAACATGCAAAAAACTCCCATAGACATAACATTGAGCCTTTTG
>OMKI01056539.1:5443-22056 GCA_900302315.1 Phycis blennoides
GAGAGAGAGAGAGAGACAGAGAGAGGGAGAGAGAAAGAGAGAGAGGGAGAGAGAGAGAGACAGAGAGAGGGAGAGAGGGAGACTTGCATCAGACTGATTAATCAAGATTCAAACAAAAGGCATAGTCAGATATATAAGTGACTACCATTGCTTTTTTATCTTTTTCAAATTTGCTGAATGCCACCAGCCTTCTTAACAAGGAAGTTAGAAGTAAGCCATTTGTGCTGAGCGGCCGCGTGCTCTGAATATTAATCACCCTGGTGTTTTAGTATTCAGTCATCATATTGCCATTTGAGTAGATTACCAGTCCATTTCAAATGGGTATCATAGTTGGAAAGGTTTCCCTGAAAAACCGCTCAAATATTGCAGTCGTCGTCTGTCGTTCATTAATGTCTGTGAAGTTTCACATCGTGGCCTCACAACAGGCTCCAAACTGCTCGTCTGTTTCGATGTTATGGATGCGTGTTTATTTGTTTTTGTTTGTTTGTTCCTTTTGGGCTCAGACAGATGCCATGGCCAGTAGCCATCAAAAGACAGAACATAAATAATTCCTCTCAAGTGACTCGTAAAATCCGATTAGTTTTGGGGTTTGTAGAAAAATGTGTGTATGTATTGTCAAACAGTAGGGCGATGTGATGTAATCACAGAGGTCTGCCTTTGGGTGTTTTCATCAGACGTGGATTGCACAGAGGCCAACGCATTTTTATATTAATGAAGACCGTCTTCCTACTTCACGTTAGAGTTCAACAGAGAGTACAAAAACAAAGGATGGATAAATGGATGCAATGTTTAAATGTGCATGTTATGTCATTTGAGTTCTCTGTCCTCTGTCTCGTTTACACAGCTACTGAACACCCCAAAAATTGGATTTCGCAAATTGTTCCCCTCTAGAACATTCTTGCACAGTACGGTTCTGGACTGAACGCGTGATCTGGCGGGAACAACTGTGAGGCTCTAAAACACGTTTCCGATGTCGTAAATCACCGCCGAACAATTCCAACTTCACTCTTGTCTTAACTTGACGTCTCATTAGCCTTCCCATTGCATCCCTTTACACATATTTCCCTCTGTGTTCACACCAGGCCGTGCTCTGCTCAGCACAGCGAAGCTCCGGGACTCTGGTTTTCCTTGGACCTCAACCAGTTCAAACAGATACTTGGGATAATGGCGGTGCTGGATATGGTATTCTTTCCCACACCTCTGCATAATGGGTTGCATTCCATTCTCTGTAATGTGATGTGATGGGCCGGCTTCTTTTATGGTTTAGGTCATGGATAAAGAGATTTTCCCTGCAGTATCTTCTGAATGAGTCTCTTCAAAATGAGGTGTTGATGGCTTTAAATCTTGTTTATTTATTTATTTATGTCTAATAATGGTTTCAGCGTGATCTAATTATGTCATGAAGTGTGGTTTACTTCTTTCTGCCTTATCTTGATTTGAAGAAGAACTAGTGGGTTTGGGTATGATTTATTATGATTGACTGTAACGCCCTTTTGGAACAGAACAGTTCAATATGACTGATTTGGCTCCGGGATAGTGTGTTAAGATTCAAGAGAATCTTCTTGCATATACATTTATATATGTAAAGTTATGTACATGTATTATTATATGATAATAAAAAAAGATATATATATATATATATATATATATTGGGCGCTGATCATAGCAGCCCACTGCTCCTATGTACAATAGGATGGGTCAAATGCAGAGAACAAATTTCGTTCCCATATCTATAAAACATGGGAACGACAAATAAAGACCGAAAGGTCCCAATAAATAAATAAAATATATATAATATTTGGTAGAAGCAAGTCACTGAATTAGGTGCAACATGAACTCTCCAGAGAGAACGTATAAAAACAAACATTAATAACTGAATGAATTCCACACCATGGCATGGCTGCATTGCTTTGAACATATAAGAAAACAGGACGGTGAGTAAGGCTGCGCCGTTGCTACAGAACCAGACCACGTGTTGGAGCCAGCAGCCCCCCCGGTGCCACAGGTGAGGTGTCTTGGTGAGGTTACCAATGCACTTGTCTTTTCAGCGCGCCACTTTACACCCAGAGTGAATACACGAGTCACGGGGCCCTTAGGAAATTCAGTGAGGAACTCAGTCATGGGGATTTGAATTCCAAGTCCTTCTTGGAATGCGCGTGAAGTGAAACAGTGTGCTTGCTTACAGTTGGTTCTCAGGTTGGAAGCTGATTATGCTGCTCCACTACTTTAGCGTTATATGTCGGCCTACATTTCATATCTCATGATGATAAGGTTCTATTCTGGAGCTCCCACCCCCCACTGTGTGTGTGTGTGTGTGTGTGTGTGTTGCCACTCTCTGCTCTATAAGGCAGGGTGATGGCGTGTGTCTGTGTTCAGTCTGTATGGCACACTACTGTGTGTAGGCCAACTTTCTATAAATCCATCACAAGGAGAACAATTATGGCACATGGATCAACACAGGAAAACAAAGCATACAAGATGCCTATATTTCCCCCATATTATATTGAGGCAATCTAGTTTTTACCACGTTGTAATATGAATGATAATATGAAGAAATACTCAAATATATTCATGGTCTGTTATGCAAATGAAGACAAAAAAAAGCACATGATAGTCTTTAAGCAGGCTAGTTTAAATCAGCAATCTTGCTCTATCTTAACCTTTTTGTTAAGGTGGTTTCCCCTAAAACTAAGCTTCAATGGGCTGGCTGAAGCCGTATCTTAGCAACACTCAGAACGACGAGGGAGGGGTGACGGGGTGAAAGGCAGGGGGGGGGGGGGGGGGGGGGGGGGGGGGGGGGGGGGGGGGTGAGGGGGGAAGTGGGCGAGGGGACAATACGAGACGGAAATGAGGGCGCAGGGGACTTAAGTAGGTGGGATGGGGAAAGAAACAAGAATCTGGGAAACCGGCAGATATAGTGCTACGACGGGCTACGCTGGACGGGGAAGCTGCAGAGAGACACACACGAGAACGGACGGATTAACGCCGAGACGTTGGGCAGAAAGGCGGAGATAACGGTTAAGTTATCCTGACCACCACAGCCGCTCTGTAGCTGGCTGAGGGGATGGTCAACAAACCGCCGAGGACGAAACGGTGCCCTCGATCGCAGTCTTTCCATTTTCATGTCACGCAATGTCCAATAGTAAACCCACCAATCACAGCGACATCCCAGCGCAACTATGAAAGCATATGGTTAGAATACAAAAACCAAACACTCACCCCGTCCAGAGGATCGTCGGGTGTGTTGCAGCCGTCAGTCCGTCTGCTTCAGACGTGCTCCGCGCGTATAACGGTTCGAGAAAGCGTCATCGGGTTCAAGAAGCGTCTAGGACGGGCTCAATCACTTGCTTCGGTGTGATCACAACGTATTTCTACTGTGTTTCTACTCTCTCTGCATGCGAGGGAGAGACCGGTCAGCACGACAAAGGCGGAGGGTCCATTTGAAACAAATCCACGCTCCGTCCCGGTGCGGTGCCAGTGTGTGTAAAGCCGATTCCAGATGTTGAGAGGCAACACAACAGCGAGGCTATAGATGCTTCATCGGTTGCTAAATAAAAAGATGGATTGTCAGCTGTTTTATTCGACAGAAAATCGCGTCGCCCCGGACCCTGCTACACGACAGGTCCTGGAGCGGTGTTGGCGTCTTCGCTGAGAGGATGGTCCTCGTTGGTCATGTGCACTGCGACCCCATCAGAGAATTTATATACAGCATCCCAACTGTGGTGTTATTTTTGTAGTCCGGAAGTGGACAGCAACGCATGCATTTTAGTCATGCTTTTAATTAAACACTAGATAATGTTTGTTTAGTGTTATATCTAAATGTTATAAAGTACATTGGTTGTAACCAAGGAAATTCATTTTCAAAAAAGTTAGTGGTAGACCTACTGACATTGAATATAATCGAAAAGAAATGAATAGAAATGGGAGAAATATTTTTGGACTTTCCCTTTATCCCATTTATCTAGCCTATATTATGTGTACAAAATAAGAAGATTGGAACTCATTAATTATAAACACATGCGGGCGGCAGTAGGTCAGTGGGTAGAGCGGGTGGACAGAGCGGGTCGTCCACTAACCGTAGGGTCGGCGGTTCGATCCCCTTGATCCCCCCCCCCCTCCTCCTCCAACTGTCCACATGTCGAACCCCACAAATGTACTGATTGTAAGTCGCTTTGGACAAAAGCGTCTGCTAAATGCTCCCTTTACCCTTGACATGTTTAATTACTACACAGAATAGGCATACATAGGCTACATGGACGTTTAACAATAACAGGAAATATAACAATAACAACAAATCCTTTTATCTTATCTGACGATAATACAACACAATGCAGTTGTTTATTTTGTGCATATGTCGAAACGGCATGCTATACAATCAGTTTAGATGTAATATGAGAGTTAATACTTAATAGATACTTAATAAGTAATGGATTCCATTTACGGCTCTTACAATTTCACACAACATATTTAGATTTTTAGACCACTAATGGAGTTCAAATGGAATTCGATTCCTGCAATTTACAGCCTAAAACGATTCGCCCGCAGTTCACATTTCGATGGCATTTTGAACAGGCAAATAATGCTGCCATCTACAGGGGAATTTGCAGATGACAGTAACACGCTTAAACAATATCTATCAGGCGCGTTCTGGCCACTCTGTGAAAGTATGACGACATTGTGGTCGACGAAGGACCCAGAAACGGCGGCCATTCGTTAAAGTTGAATACTCGTAATTGTTATTATTTGGAATGAATCCTAATCAATTTGAAATCTAAGTCATCCTGTCAGATACACTGGTAAAAAGTATATATAATTTATCCTCATGGTATGCACTATGCGGGAACTGTATTATGCATTGAAAATTTGCAATAGATTTGGGATATATTTGTAGTTATAGCTATGTCAGTTTTGGATGTGTCGCTTTGTATGAATGGACCTAGCTAGCCAAATATTTAGCTCTTTTACTAGATGTGGTGGGATTTATCCTAAACAATGTTATTATGATTGAGAATGGTGCATTATTATTATACAGCGTTTTACACACGCATACGTGTTTTAAATATCCAGTTTATTACTGAAGAGAGCAAATTGACGCCAACATTGAATTGCAGTATTCAAACTGACGTTTGTCTAGCGGTTACTAAGTGTTTTAATGGGGGAAATATCATACATAACGTAATGAACACGAAGCATTTTACTACGATTCTCTAATCTACCAAATGGTTCACCATTACACAATTATACAATCGAACCAATGGACTAATTATGATGCAGTTGTGAATAACTACTTTACCACGAACCAATATTTCTGCTCAATAACCATTTTGTTGTGTTCTCTTTTTTTTTTGCCTCACGAGTTTAGACCTGGTTGGTGAGGGCTGTCACAGCACCTGAAGACCTACTGTTGGTACCTTTTCGGAGGCAGCCATGTTTCTGTACAACATCACTTTGCAGCGTGCCACTGGCATCTCGCATGCCATCCATGGGAACTTCTCAGGTAGGATGTCCTCCTGAGTCCCAGCCCATTGACCTATGTCCTCTATACTTGACATTTTGTTCATATGCACCTCCTTTTACTCTTTTGGACTACGCTATCACTCTATAACCTTCTTTCCTTGGGTCCCAGGAGGATATGAGGCTGGACCTCACTTTACTTTGGCCTGAGTTACATACATTTTGAATTCGTTTTTTCCATGCGGCTTTTGTAATTTGACCGCAGCCTGCTGTTCACGCATGACATTTATGCTCAGGAAATATGTTTATTAGATTGTCACTGATATATTGGGTGACTGATAATATCGACTGTTATTCAGCTTCCAGACTTATCGCATTGATGTGTCAGTAATACCCTGTTGAAATATAGCTGGCTGAATATAGACCCAGTTCAAACTGTTATGCAATGTTGATGCAATGAGATTAACAGAGGTAAACTCTACTTGTATATCAAGTCTCACTGCATCTGAACACATACTTAACATAGGATAATAATGAGTAGCCATTTTGTCCTCTCATAGGCACCAAAATGCAGGAGATTGTCGTTTCCCGGGGGAAAATTCTTGAACTGCTGCGGCCTGATGCCAACACGGGAAAAGTCCACACCCTGCTGACAATGGAGGTGTTTGGGATCGTGAGGTCCTTGATGGCATTCAGACTCACCGGAGGAACCAAAGGTTTGTTACACTGGCATGAAATGGGCTGTCCAGAACAATATCTGTAAATTACTAAGAAATCCGACATGACCTTATAACACTGATTGCATGTGTATTTCAGACTACATTGTGGTGGGTAGTGACAGTGGTAGGATCGTCATCCTGGAGTACCATCCCTCCAAAAACATGTTTGAAAAGATCCACCAGGAGACTTTTGGCAAGAGTGGCTGCAGACGCATTGTACCTGGTCAGTTCCTGGCTGTCGACCCCAAAGGCAGAGCTGTCATGATTGGTAAGACCTAGGCCATCTGTTAATCCCAGCATCCCATCTTTACATTAAAAAAATGTGCTTTATGATTATACTGATGAAACGACAACAAAAAGACAACAAAAACGACCAATTAAGGCTCTGTAGCATTGTGAGCTCCACCCTGTACCATTAATACAAAAAGGCTGTGTACACTGCTATGCAGTGTACATTTCTGAACTGCTTTTCCAACTTGCACTCTTGCTTTTGGCCAGCAGATGCCACATCTGGGACAGTGCAGAAGGTCTCATTGGCCGTTTTTGTATTTTAATTTTTTTGCTATACCTAGTCACACTAAGTCCGTATGAGTGCTGATGAAGTGATGAGTTTCTCATGTCTCTTCTCTGACTTTAAGTTGGAGAAAATAACAAATTATCTCTGATCACAGCTCCATTCTGGCCTTCATGTGTAGTAAATGACCAGCAAAATAGTATTCAGTCTGGGGTTATCTCTGGATTGCAGTTCACACACTGCGACGAGGAATCAGGGTTTAACGCTGCCAGTGATGGTCGGTCCCACTGAAGATATCCATGCTGCAAAATGTATGCCCTTATTGTATTGTAAGGCCATATTATTGAATTTCACATATTCTAGATAAAAATCACAGAATTGGTGGAAAATTCAGTGCCTCCTAAAAAGCAGTTTGGGACCATGGTGAATTTCAAAAGGGTGGATTTTACAATCGCTGTCTAACAATGCAGAATCTGTTTCTCTTTTGTGTGCAATTTTTCCCTCCTTCTTAGCTTGAAAAAAGACTGTAACCTTCATGCTGCAAATGGCAAGACGGTTCCATACCTATCAGCCGTTATCACACTACACTCAAAATACACTCAGCGTACGCAAATCCTTAAGTAACAAGTCACCACAAACAGAATGTGTCTTGTCGTTCCTCAACCGGCCACCTTGTTCATGGCTCGGGGAAACGGAGTACCAAGGGGTTAACAGTACCATTCTGTTCCCTGTGTTCCCCAGGTGCCATCGAGAAGCAGAAGCTGGTGTACATTCTGAACAGAGACGCCGCGGCCCGGCTGACCATCTCCTCCCCCCTAGAGGCCCACAAGGCCAACACTCTGGTCTACCACGTGGTGGGGGTGGACGTGGGCTTTGAGAACCCCATGTTCGCCTGCCTGGAGATGGACTATGAGGTAAGTCAACCAGGGCTGAAACCATGGATGCACATTCATCAGCGGTTGCTTCTTTCATGTGAAATGTAGCGCATACAATGTGAAATCTACACTTTATTAGGGTCAGGCATGTCATTGTCAGCAAATTGAAGTCATCGCGGTGAACATACTCGCATCCCTAAAGGCAGTAGTCGCTGACAGTCGGGAGTGTTATGAGTGCTGTTGAAGTGATGAGTTTCTCATGTCTCTTCTCTGACTTTGACTTGGAGACGATATCTATTCTCTCTGATCACAGCCTCATTCTTGCCGTCATTTGTGCCTGGATGTGAACACGTTTGTCAGGATGTCTTTTCAAAGATTGATAATCTACTTCAGACGTTGTAATATTATGGTAATGTTGTAATGGCCATTGATTTTGTCACATGTGATAGACAAAGAAAACAAATGATGTTAATTACTAGTATATGAGTTTTTTGTTGTATTGCAACATGTCCACTTAATGTCCCCTGTAAAACATAAATCCAGTCCTTGTTAGTTGATGCATCAGTTTCCGCTCTTGGCTCCTTCAGAAGCGTAAAGTAACTTGTGGCCCATTGCTTCCTCTTGTCTCAACACCAACTAAACACAGCTGTTGAGTGTTAAGACAACTCTCTCTCAATATGACATGACCCCTTTTAATACTTCCATACTTCCGAATTGCGGCGTTTATTTGGATGGGAAAGTCCTGCGTCGGACATGCCAGCCCACCATCCCCCTCTAATTTGTGGTTCTCTCTTTGCGTCTCTCAGGAAGCCGACAACGACCCGACTGGAGAGGCGGCGGCCAATACCCAGCAGACCCTGACCTTTTACGAACTTGACCTCGGTCTCAACCACGTGGTCCGCAAGTACAGCGAAGCCCTGGAGGAGCATGGGAATTTCCTCATCACCGGTAAGCACATGTCATTTGTTGGGCCACAGCCGCGTTCCATCCGATGGCTGACGTTAAACCTTCGACATGTTTAGTGGCAGCCTCCAGCTGTGAGGAGCTCTGATATGCACTGCTTGCCATTGGCAGTAGTTACTGCGTCAGAAAGGACATGGCTGAACCCAATCTAATGTGCTTCCTGAAGCAGACGGGCCGTTGGGATTAGTAGAACCCAATAGTCTAATGTTGTGTGCTCTTTGGTAAATGTATATTACTGTGACATGTGCAACAAGCAGTAAAAAAAACCCCAATACTATCATTAGTTTCTGTCAATTACTTTTTTTTTGTTATATTGAGTTTCAAGTGATAGCCAGACTCCCTTGATGCTGGAGTGTTTTAAACCGGCCGCACACAGAATGAAGCGGACCCGTTCTCTGTAACGCCGCCCCAGAACCAACGTTCCACGTTCCTCCTTGTCTAGTGCCCGGCGGTGCTGACGGGCCCAGTGGCGTTCTGATCTGCTCTGAAAACTACATCACCTACAAGAACTTTGGTGACCAGCCAGACATCCGCTGCCCCATCCCAAGACGCAGGGTAAGACCCACACGCCGCGCCATCCTCGTCTGTCTGACGTGTGTTGACTGTGAGCCTCCTCACGACTGAGGCGAGGCTTGCGCTGAACCCCTGGATTCACCCATTCATACATCAACAGTCGCTTCTTTTGTATGACCTGCAGTGTATACCACGGGTGTGAACTAGTAAACTATTGCATTATTAAATGTATTATCCAATATATAGAAGTATTGCAATTTGTTTTTTTTTATCTTACAAATCCAGCCTATTTTGTTAATGTCTTATGGTAAAGGTTTGGAGCAGAATATTAGTAAATTGTTGAGGCTGTATGGATGTGTTCACTTGTGATGACCATCATCTGAATTTGCATGATAACATTATACCTCTAACCTCTGACGGTGGGAGTATTGAGTGCTGATGAAATGATGAGTTTCTCATGTCTCTTCTCTGACTTTCACTTGGAGATGCTAACTTTTTCTCTCTGATCACAGCCTCATTCTCGCCGTCATGTGTGCCTTGGTGTGTGCACCTCTGGCCGGGTGTCTCTTCAAACCTACCTGGTCTAGTTGAGATTGTAATAGTTTAGTATTTGTAATATTTGTGGCATGAAACTGATCCATGCAGTGTCCAAAACCAAGACTGAGGAATGCAATATATCCTCTGTAAAATGTTACACTCTGATCTTCTCCAGTTAGATGCCGAGATTCGAAATCTCTGATTCTGTTGGAGTCACATTGGCACATCCCCTAATCTGTTGTTTTCTGTTCAGTGCACATTTCCTCTCTGTTGTGTTGAACGTGTCCCCTCGCTGTTCCCTTGCAGAATGACCTGGACGACCCCGAGCGGGGGATGATATTTGTGTGCTCGGCCACCCACAAGACCAAGTCCATGTTTTTCTTCTTGGCCCAGACGGAGCAGGGTGACATCTTTAAGGTCACGTTGGAAACGGATGAAGAGATGGTGAGTGAACATGGCCCAGGGGAGGGAGGGAGGAAGGTTCAGCGGTCCTTAGCTTGGTGCAAGGCCAGGCGGGCCGTTTCAGGGTAAACGATGCATGAAGGACAGCTCTTGAGTCACCTGCTTGAAGGTGGATGGCTTGGATTGTAATTACACTGGATCTGACCGGTCCCGCCAGCCCCACAACATCAGCCATTGAAGGCTAAATGCCTTTTCCGTCAGCATGCAAACTGGACAGCAGACTAAAAAATCTGTTCTGCTAAACCGCTTTCAACCCGGTGCCGTTAGATAGTCAACACTGCAGAGTTTTACAAAGTTACATTGTCGTGTTATGGAAGCATTTTAGGGCAATGATCAAATTAAAATGCAATCACACTAATGCTTTTTATTTGTCATAATATGAACGCATTATTCGAGTCATAAATGAAATGAAAATGCAATCCAATTTTCCTTGCATTAGCGGTCTAGAGAGCTGTTGTGTTCCTTCACACGAGCTGCTGCTGGGTTTCCTAGATATCTTTGTGTTTCTGAATACTGAACTTCAACAAGCTCAGCCGTACTCACTTCACCCTGCCCAGGGGCCTGTATTAACTAGGCTGCTGTTGTTCCAGGTCACAGAAATCAGGATGAAGTACTTTGACACCATACCCGTGGCAACGGCCATGTGTGTCCTCAAAACTGGCTTCCTGTTTGTTTCTTCTGAGTTTGGTAACCAGTAAGTCCTCTTTGGTTTTTTTATTCTATTTAGTTTTTTTACAATGCTGTTATTTACCCCGCAGTGATTTTTGTGACAAACTGAAATAATATCAACATTTTATTCAATATTTTGGTATATGAATGAATCTCTCAAGAATAGCCCACTAAACGCCTGGCTTTGCGTGTCCTGCCTGTCCAGTTACCTGTACCAGATCGCTCACCTGGGCGATGACGATGACGAGCCAGAGTTCTCGTCAGCCATGCCCCTGGAGGAAGGGGACACCTTCTTCTTCCAGCCCCGCCCCCTCAAGAACCTGGTGCTGGTCGACGAGCAGGAGAACCTATCCCCCATCATGTCCTGCCAGGTGTGTGCGTGTGTCTGCGTTGGACTAGGTTGCTGCGTTATTGTTGTCAATATGCTCACTTTCATGCATACTACAACTGTATATTTATGTATATTTGTGTCGACTGCCCCATTGACTGTTTGAGTATTAACAGTGCTGCTGAAGTGATGAGATTCTCATGTCTCTTCTCTGACTTTCACTTGGAGAAAAGAACCATTCTCTCTGATCACGGCTCCATTCTGGCATTCCTGTGTCTACATTAGTCAGGTTCTTTCCAAGCTCGTCGGTTCTAGGTGGGGTAATGTCTTAGACATGGTTATAGTTTTTGTTTCATGGCATCATCCGTTCTTGAAGTCCCCGGGGGAATAGCCCTGTGTCACAATAATTCACCTATATTGTTATGAGCTGCACAGACAGGGCTGAGGAATGCAGTATCCCATCTGTTAAATGTTACGTCCGGTTGCACCCGCTGTGTCAATGCCGTTTCCTGGTTAACAAAATGGGTGACCCTATATTCTTTTTCCTTTGTGTCTCAGATTGCGGATTTGGCAAACGAGGACACTCCGCAGCTGTATGTGGCCTGTGGAAGAGGTCCCAAGTCTACCCTGAGAGTTCTCCGACATGGACTTGAGGTACACACACACACACACACACCTTCTGTAGGAGCGCATCTCCACCGGCCCATGTCTGCTGCACCACATGATGAGTTTCCATGTCTCTTCTCCGACTATAACCTGAGGAGTTTTTTTATTTCCGTCTGACGCCTGCAGCCCCCACCCCCGTACCGCCAAACATCAGCGCCTCTTCGCCCGTGAATCTCATCTTCCCTTTCCCGTGTCTTTCCCCCCTCACCCGGCCCCCCTCTTCCTCGCCTCCATCCTTCCTTTGGTCTTTGTCTGGTTTCCAGGTGTCAGAGATGGCGGTGTCCGAGTTGCCCGGTAACCCCAACGCCGTGTGGACCGTCCGCAGACACGTGGAAGGTAACGTTTCTTCAGCCGCACTGCGGGCAGAAACACGGCAGCCAGACACTTTATACCGACAGGTGCCTAACCGTTCCCGTTACACCGATAAATATTCGTAACACATCTGGCTCATGTCCTTCTCTCTCTCTCACCGTGAAAGTCGCTCTACCACATGTATATTTTACGCAAATGTGGAAGCCAAGGCTGTGCGTTTTGGATGGCCGTCGAAGCTTTCCCAGTCAGCTACTCTGCAGTTACGGCTTTACTCACGTTTATATCCACTAGGGGGAGGTGTTGTTTAATCGGGACTGAAAAGTAACCTTACGGTAACCTGCGGTAACTTTTCACTGCAGTCACTTCTGCTCAAAGGTATTTTTCACGTGGAGATGAGGCAAGAAGTGTGCCTGCGTGCAGTGTGAGTGCTGCAGTGAAAGAGTGACAGCCGCAGGTTTTGGGAAAACGACAGGAAGTACGGACGGTTCAGTTTTTAAAGTGGCAATCTTGGGAGATTTCTGCTTGGTTCAGCGGTAATTCTTCCCAGAGACGGCGTCTCTCTCCGCCGACACCCAGTTTGTGACATTCAGAACACTGCAAATGCAAGGGCTTTCGTCAGCGGGCCGTAGTTGTGTTGTTGCATTGGGTTGCCTCATTCGGCGATGGATGCCGACTTTACAAACATTTATTTACATGAAACTCCTCGGGTTTGCCATTTAGCCGCTACATCAGATCACGGTTGCCTTCAACGCGTAAGCAGTGGTCTTTAGCTGTTTAGATCCCAGTTCAGGCTCGGAGAACATGTCTGGCAGGAGCCCTGTAGGTTCTGAGCTCTCCCTTTTTAATCTGTTGCTCGTTTACGTGCCTGCATTCCCTCAGTAACACGCTGCACCTGCTCGCCGAAGCAGCTGAACCAGTGAAATTGTGCCTCTCTCCTCCACCAGACGAGTTTGACGCCTACATCATCGTGTCCTTCGTCAACGCCACGCTGGTCCTGTCCATCGGCGAGACGGTGGAGGAAGTGACGGACTCTGGGTTCCTGGGGACCACGCCCACGCTGTCCTGCTCGCTGCTGGGCGAGGATGCCCTGGTGCAGGTGAGAGGATCACACCTGGAGCGGCCCTTTGCATAGAAACACACAGCTGACCGGCAGGCAGCCGGCACCTCCCCCCAGTACGACCCAGTACTACACTTCCTGCCCGTTACCGTTCGCTACTCTTTCGCCGCCATCCAGTTGTCCCAACTCACAGCATCTGAAATATCATGTAACGCAGTGTCCGTTTCCTTCAGAACTCGTGGCCAAAAGGTTTGCATTCGTAATCTCCAGATTTTATCTCTTGGAGAAATGGCTTGCGTATCTTTTTTGAAAAACTGAAATGTATGAAGTTGCCCCTGGTTTTTGTAAAAAGATGGTGCTCTGAATTGATTTGTTAGCAATGACACAAACGTGTCTCTTCAAAGGCGGAGGACAAGCGAACGTGCCTGTGAGTCGTTCACCATGGTGGTTATGCACGGCAGAAACCCCCCCCCCAAAGTGTCTTAAACTTTGGCGGACCCTTTTAGCCATCACTGTGATGAAAGGGCCACACGATTAGGGCTGCACCAGTAAGGGCCGCACTAGTTAAGGGCCATACTAAGCACTACCCAGCGTTTTGTGCTGACTCTCACTCCCTCCCGCCCAGGTGTACCCCGACGGCATCCGCCACATCAGGGCGGACAAGCGTGTGAACGAGTGGAAGACCCCCGGGAAGAAGACCATCGTCCGGTGTGCGGTGAACCAGCGGCAGGTGGTGATCGCCCTCACGGGCGGAGAGCTGGTGTACTTTGAGATGGACCCGGTGAGCTACCCGACAGAGACTCTGTTAGCCCGCCGCTCATCCAGTCACATTTACATTCAAGGGCATTTGGCATTTGACGCTTATATCCAAAGCGACTTAGAAAAAGGGTACATTTGTCATAAGAAGGTGAAACATTTAATTGCTGCTAATACTGTAAGAAAGTCACCAGAACAAGTTTCAAGCATTCCAATTGCTAGGTTAACCATTGCTAGTATACAACATCTCTGAGGGAGTTAAGAGGGATTTAAAGTGCCAAGACTACAACAAATAAGAGCATGAGGGTAGGGTTATGCAGGGTTCAGGTGAACTCTGAACAAGTGGACTCCCCGCAGACGGGACGTTTGGGACCCCAGTGCCACGCCGAGCTTGCGTTGCTCTGAGCTCGACCCGACTCCAGAACGTGTTGAATTCTCATTGAAGAGTAAGAGTCACCGCGCGCCCCCCCCCCCCCCCCCCCCCCCCCCCCCCCCCCCCCCCCCCCCCCCCCCCCCCCCCCCCCCCCCCCCCCCCCCCCCCCCCCCCCCCCCCCCCCCCCCCCCCCCCCCCCCCCCCCCCCCCCCGCGCGCACACACACACACACACACACACCTTAGCGCTAGGCGTCGTCTTAGTTCTCTCTCTTAACGCGTGTACCTGGGAAGCTAACGGACGCTGAAAGGCTGTAATGGTGATGGGACACTGACCGCTACGCCCGTCTGGCTCCGCTTTTATAAGGACCGTGTGACCTTTTTGTCTATGTTCTGTTGCAGAGTAGTTTCTGGCTTTCCCGCGGGCACCGCGTCCTCCCAGCCGCCGCATTTGAGAACCAACAGATTTTTCAGGTTGCAAAATTCCCTTCTCGAATATGTATGTCTAAACAGGGAGTGTGGTGCACCTGAAAACACTGCAGGCGCAGGGTTTGTCGGCAGGTCTCCACGTGAGACCACATTTGAATACGTCAACAAGTGTGCCATCATCAACCACCGCGCACTGGCTAGATCGTGTCTGACCTAGTTGGGCTCTTGCGGATCATAATTGCTGTAATCTGAGCTGTTCCTGTAGCATGCAGATGGGGCGGGTCACAGGTGCCGTTCAGGGCCTGAGAAAGGCCCACAGGCTCTGGTGAGCGTCCAGAGAAGCACCGAGCATCCAGTGGTGATTATCGCCACGCAAAAAAAAAAGAAA
Organism: Phycis blennoides; assembly: GCA_900302315.1. NCBI lineage: Eukaryota > Metazoa > Chordata > Actinopteri > Gadiformes > Phycidae > Phycis > Phycis blennoides. The sequence goes on from OMKI01056539.1 coordinate 20,458, forward strand.
AAAGTAAACCCTGTTTGCACGATTTTGGTAGAAGCCGGAGAGCAGTGCATCGTCGATGATTACGCTCCTTCTTTTGTTTGCTATTGTCTTGGATGTGAGTGTATTCAATCCCGTGAAAGCCTTCATTAAATAAAAAACAAACAAGGCAAAGTGGTTCACATGTCTTACGTCGAAGTGATATGATTTCCATTTTTACCGATGTTCTGCCTGGGAGTCAGGGGTGGGGTTTTGGGGTGGGGTCTAGCTGCCTTTAGAGCTATGCTTTCTCAGATGGATCACTCAGTGCCATTTTGAACCATTAGCCAGGTCAGGATAGAACTGCCACAAAATGCAAAATGGAGGCTTTCATCTTCCGAGAGAGAGAGGTAAATCAGATTTGAAACTCGCGGATAATGAATGAAGATGATGTAGCATATGTACAAAATCTAGGGGGGGATGCTGCCATGGTATTTCTTGAAATGCTAAAGCTTCATGTAGAAAGGTGGAGCCACCATGTTTCTCTGCATAGGCCAGGCATTGGATAGTACTGCTATCTGTTATGTGGCCTTGTGTTTTAGCATGTGACTGGTATCTGTATTTAGATAAGAGTCAACATACATGAACTCGATACAATAAGAAATTCCTTCCATGCTGGATACCATGTGTTTAGTTAAATGGTTTTGCTACATGAAACTCACAGTCCATTCATCTGTCTCCTGAACCTAGATTCGTCTTCCAATGGCTGCTCACAAAAACTAATTCTTCATCAAATTATTCTATCATACTTTATGATCAAGCCCTTTTGTTAGTTTTTTTCATTTACATTTTTTCCTTGATAAGCTATCCATTTTTTTAATTTCTTTAAAAATATTTTGTATTTCTTTTATGTATTTATTTGATCATGTTTCTTTTTTTCTATGTTTGAACAGAGACTGATGATACTAGATAAGAAGCCATGATAAATTACTAAGGCCCATGAGGCTACTGCATCTTTCTCTGCCCTTTGTCTTTTGAATTTGAATTGCCGCAACCATGGCAATGCAACCAGACCCCTGCATTTTGAATCAGGTGATTTTATGTAAATGTTCTCAGCTGATTAAATAGAAAGTGTTAGCCTTGAATGAAATAACTTATATCTTGTCATCTTATAATTGTTGGAGGTCTGCTTTTTTAAAAGAATGGGTCTCGCTTGTGCCAGTGATTCTAAAACAACTCTTTGATTTTGAGAGTGAAGTTCAGATTTCTCCTGCATAACGTAGCTACTAGTGTTGTTTCAAGCGAACTGGAGTGCAAGAAATTATTCAAAAATATTTGACTACTTGAATATAGGGAATGATGCGATTAGAAGAGTTTTTTTGCGTGTTGTCATTTTACAGTTGTAATGGAATAAACTGCCCTGATCTGCTCTTGAATCGCCGTCATTTCTTTGTCTTGTTTAGCATTGTCTTCACACACACACATATACACACGCACACACACACACACACACACACACCAAATGCACAAGCATGCACACCCTCATACACACAGACACACACACACTCACCCAAACACACACACACACACACACACACTCACACAGACACACATACACACACACACAGCCACATGCACAAGCAC
>OMKI01056539.1:28232-40629 GCA_900302315.1 Phycis blennoides
TCCGCGGGGGGGGGGGGGGGGGGGGGGGGGGGGGGGGGGGGGGGGGGGGGGGGTGTTGACTCTGTGCAAGAAGCATAAAGATGGCCATTGTTTGTGGCTGCATTCCACATCTCCAGATGTTCCTGAAACAAAGGCCGAGGTTGGGTGTCAGTCACGTGTCTGCTCTCGGTCGGGGGACGGACCAGACGTGTGTCAGCGGCGGAATGTAGTGCCACTTTCTGCGCATTGTTTCCTGAACGCCACGGTATTTCTGTCTTTCAGAGCACAAGGTTATCATCGTGGGCCTGGATAACGCCGGGAAGACCACCATTCTTTACCAGTTGTAAGTAGTCCTTCGTTGCTTCCTGTCGATTGCCTTGATGTAGCATTGCCCGCGCAGAAACAAATGGTTGGGGCTCTGAAAGGGTCCGGTCTGTGATGTGATGCGATGTTATCTGACATGGCGTCATCTGTTACTCTGCAGTTCTATGAATGAGGTGGTGCACACCTCTCCTACAATAGGAAGCAACGTGGAGGAGATTGTGGTCAACAACACGCACTTTCTGATGTGGGACATTGGAGGGCAGGAGTCTCTGAGGTCATCGTGGAACACCTACTACACAAACACGGAGGTAGGAGCATCAGGCCTGCTGACACAACACCAATGTCTGCTACCCAACACTGGCTTTGTTTACAACCGGTATCTGTTCTCCTGAACCATGAATGCATCTCTTTCATCAGGAGAGATGCTTCTTTGGTGTGTGTGTGGCGCTTATTTTTTAACGGTTAGTTATAAAGTAAATTGTGTTTTGGCACATTCCTGCAGCAGACTCATAGCAATCGAGCTTGTTTTTATTGTCGTATGCAAATATTTTCTCATCTCATTAAAGTTTACATTTTTTTGACATTCAAATGTTTTTTTCCCTTTTGTGCATCAGTTTGTGATCGTGGTGGTGGACAGCACCGACAGAGAGAGGATCTCGGTGACCAAAGAAGAGCTTTACAGAATGCTAGCACATGAGGTTAGTTGGTGTTAAACCAGGAGGAATAAGGTCAAAATGAAGTCCAGTACACACCTGTAGAAGAGGTGATTCTGATTCCCAGATGTGCATGTAATCGTGTTTCCACACTATTTGCTGCTGCTAGTTGCTTATTGTTCCTCATGGCTCCCCCCTCTCTCCACTGTAGGACCTGAAGAAGGCCGGGCTGCTCATCTTCGCCAACAAGCAGGATGTGAAAGGTTGCATGTCCGGGGCCGAGATCTCCCAGAGCCTCCAGCTGACCTCTGTCAAAGACCACCAGTGGCACATCCAGGCCTGCTGCGCCCTCACTGGCGAGGGGTGGGTACAGCACCCACCAAAAACTCAAAACCTGAATGCCCCCTCCACATACACACATACACCCCTCTACGGCATCTACCTTACTCCCTTCCTCTCCCCCCCCCCCGCAGGTTGTGCCAGGGCCTAGAGTGGATGATGTCACGGCTGCGCGTGAGATGATGAACCAAGGTCTCGCATCATCAGCAGCGCGCCCTGGCTGTCTTTTAGCTCCTCCCCGTTCTGAACAAGGGGTGTCGGGATGAGCTCCACGGACCGGAGGACTTCCTCACCGCCACGCGGACACGACCACCCCGCCAGCCGGGACCTTGTTTCCTTTCCACGTTTATTTATTTTAGAAGAGAAAGAACAGTTTTACAAATCTGACGCTCCGCTCTGAACAAAGAGACCGACCAGGTCCTCCGGAGGGTGGGAGAGGAGAGAAAGGACCGATGTGTATTTAAGTGACTCTTTCTTCCTAACACTGAAACACAGGACTTCGAGACGCCCGTCTTGCTGGATACTTCCCCTTGAACCTTTGTCTTTAGATTTGTGTAATTCCAGCCCAGTGTGGCCTTGCAGTATTGCCGGACTGGCTGTGTTGGTTTATACAGCAGTTATCCATCCTACACGTCCTGTTTCTTCAGTGCAGTATTTACATTGACCATGTGCCTGCACCGGACTCCTCTCGCGACGGCGGCCGACTGTGGTAGAGATGCGCTGTGAGTGTGGGGGGAGGGGAATAGGCACGGTATGCCCTCGTCACAGCCCACAATGGAAAAAAAAACTACAATGGTGAAATAAAGTGTTTTTATCTGTTTGATGTGAATCGAAAGATCATTTATTGATTTGTCCTTTGTGTTGATGTTCATTTTATTCCAGGGTTGTAAGTGTCATTTTTTGCTTTTTATGCAAGACTCCGCGTTATGGAGTTCTAAAGAGGTAATGAAGAGAGAGGACACTGCCAGGAGGAGGGCATGTGAAGAGCAGACTTGCCTGGTAAGAACAAGGAGCGAATCTAAAGGATGATGTAGTCGTTCCTTTACTACACAAATGTCAGGCGTAGATTCTAGAGACTTCAATCTTTTAACGTTATCTTACATCACCAACCTATAATCTTAACAATCTCATGTTACAGGTTCCTGGTTTCAAAAGTTGTTTTTTTTTAAAACAAATGTATGACTCCCAGTCTTTTAATCACGGATAAGTCACACTTTTGAAAGTATTCAAAGTTTATCATATTTGTATGAATTTCACATGTTTTACGTCCCATTTGATTTAAAGATTGACCCCCAAAAATGTATTTAATTTGAGTCAAATAGGTTAAAAACACAGATTAACCCCTGTACTCCTCAAGTTCAATGCTCAAAGTATTCCTAATGGCCTGGGTAACTACACTGAGTTTGAAGGATGAATTCAGCCAATCAAAGAGATGCATACATTTGTTTCTGTAACCTCACTGCTGATTCACCCAGTACCTTCAGGTTTTTAGGTCGACGACCTGCTCTTATTCTCATGTGTGAGTGAAATCCAAACCTGCAAAACGCTCAGACATATAAAAACCAAGAAGGGTCTATAACCGATAAACGGTATTCTGTAATGTCTGGTTTCGCCTCACTACCTTCACAGTGAACCAAGATCTCGGCGGCCTGTGACGCAGAAAGGTCAGCTTCATCAGTTGTTCCCTCACGCGGTTGGATGATAGTTCGGCTCTGTCATCAGCCCACCGAAGCTGCATGATGATGCACTAATCATCTCGATTTAGTTCACTTACCTCAATTGTTTTTCACAAGAGTTTGTGTGTGTGTGTGTGTGGGGGGGAGGCAAGGTCACTGACATGGTCCCTGGCCGCGTATGTGTTGTGGCTGTCCTGCAGCTGTTGAGCTGGGCTGTCGCCTCCATGGATCGGACAGTTGTTCCCATGACTAGGCATCACCAAACAACATTACCCTCCTTCATTTTCCTCACATTGGGTAGCCCGTTAGCCTTCAATCATTGGAGCTGTTTGGCAATTAAAATCCCCCCGAACATGTAGATATTCAATACATCAGAATGTTAAGGCTTTTACAAGATGTCATCTTTAGATCAGTTGACCCATGCGCACTTTGCCGTGTATTCCGTATCCATCGGATATAAAAATGTGTGTCTTTGCTAATTAACGCTCCGCTAGCAGTGCTGATAAAGTGCATCGCAAACTAGGAGACCAGGGTTGCTGCATTCTAGAGGGTTCAGCTGTTGCTGTCATTAAGGGGCTTCTAGCTCCCATCTCCCAACATGAAAGACTGACGACAGACATGACACACCAATAAAAGACACATCAAGCTGAAAAGGAAATTCTCATTGTACTGCGAATTCCATCGATGCCTCATCCTCGTACAATTGCCAGTCCTTGCCGTTGATCCGCCCTGAATTCAGTGACTAATTATAATGATGGCCACTGTAATCAAACTGTACAGGATTTTTACCCCAGAATAGTTCTTGATGTATTTTTATAGCGGTTAGAACTCTTTATATCCACAAGGATCAGATTGGGGTCATGAAAATGGCAGCTGTCGTTGTGCTTTGAGAGGGTCCAGGCACTCTGGTCTTTTGTTGAAATTAAAAGTAATTCAAGTACCTGGTCCCCCTAGTAGTTAAATGTAAATCTGCTATTTTGCTATTATACATTTCGGAAGCTGAAGAACTGACACATCAATGACTACATCAGGCTAGTAACCGTTCAGTACAGGAGATCACTGGTAGAGCCTGTACTTGTACGAACATAATGTAACTTGATGTGTTTACGATAGTGGGATAACGCACTAACACTCATACGTCTCATGTATCTCGATGGAGCCATGGTCACCAATTTGATCATGAATTTTCCACAATCTTCCACATGAGATCAGGACAGAGTCACCTGGGCTGGATTTCTTTGGTCAGCCCAACCAACTGTAGTTTCATTATGGGTCATACTTATTTATGGTGCCAGGTTAGCTATATGGTGCACCCTTAGCTTTTCTAGGCTGTTCTCGTTGTGCGCTTAGTCATGGACACCGCTCACATCAGTGAGGTTTTGGTTAAGGAGATGACCCACACGTAGCAGTGTGCGGGTCACCAGTGGATCTGCTCAACTGCTTCTTCCCTGTGAGATACTTTTTTTCCCACGGCCATGTCCTCACTCAGACATGGTTTGGTTAAACAACATGGCTTTGTTATTATTATGACACGACCACCAAGACCTCCCCCCTAACGGGCGGCAACTGTCTGGAGGTTTGGGGGTCTACTCCTGTTTCCCTGAACCTACCGAAAGACCCCCTCCCCACAGCCCCCTCTACCTCCCAAGTCCTGCGCCCCTTTATTCCTGCCCCATTGGCTTCCTTATGGTTTCACCGCTGATGCACTCGCTTCAACAGGTGCTCCGTTCTGAGGGGCTATGTCTAAGGTATATTTAGATTTTGAAACCTGAGAACGCCGGCCTCTGATTGGCTGCGGGGGCCACATGATAACCCAGGTCGGAGTCGCAGCTGTGTGCTGTCGCCCAGCATTTCTCTGGAGGGAAGTTGGGGAGGCTTTTGCGGATTGGGAGATCATTTAACTCTAAAGTAACTGGTAAGCAAAAAAAACTAAACCAAAAAAGTGGAGAAAGACACAAACTTTCTAGGTGTTCTTCAATCTGCATGGCCTTTTGATCTGCCCGGACTACCGCGTTCTCCATCTTCTGCTGCCGTTTGGATGCGTCAAAGGAGGATGAATGAAGGGCTCGGTAGATCCGGGGTGTTTTTTGTCCGTGGTTGATGGAGTATGCGGACCGCCCTAACGACAAGCCTTCGCCGAGATCAGACCACGCCATCCATCCCGCCGGTGGATGCTTCCTCGCCACCCCGTCTCCACGTCCGCTGGACGCCCCGTCCATGTTTCTTAACCTCGGCACCAGCCGCGCCACTTTGCCCTTTCTTCCCGAAGCCTTTTCTAAGACCTTCTTTGTTTCCTCATTTCCTTCCTCGTTCTGTGCGAAAAGCGACTTTATTCTCATAGGTAGAGTTGGTAGAGTCCAAAGGAAAGTTAAAAAGAGTAGTTTTTAGTATGCCATCCTATATTTAACCTGCAGCCTCAGAAGGCATTGCATTGCAGTTAGCTATACAAAGCCAACCAATCAGGAAGCGGCACCGGTTTACATGGCGAATAGCTGGAGCTCTGTGGGCAGCTGTCGCCCACCGTCAGCCAGGAGGCAGAGCTTTTTGAGTGGCATATAGTCACGGGGGGGAAACGGGAGGGGCTGTCTGTCAAGCCTTCAGAGCCTGAGGCCTGCTATTCAGACACTTCGTGATACATCTACCTCAATGGCCCTTTCTCTACCTCTTAAATGTCAAAAGTTGCAGTTTAGAAGATAATCTGAGCTTTTTTTTGTTGTTATTTTGTCTAGGGTTGAAACCCATGCACTTGGAGTATCAGTTTGGGACCCTAGCGGATAGTGTTTGCATCGTAACGTTCCTACAGGGATCATTTTCTGGTACGGCATTCAAATTTGTTTGAGTGCTTTATGGTGATTTCTTGGTTTTTATTTAAGTGGATTGTATGTTGCATGCTTACTCTTAAAAATGGAACAAATGCAGCTTGGGTTCAGCAGGGGTCGGCTTTAATGCAGTAATGTAGAGTTCACGCCCCAACACTGTACGTATGTACGTATGTATGTACTGTTTGTACGTTTTTTAACAGTTTTTTTAAGGTCCGATCAGGAGGTTGAGAATCCACGGGATTAACAGAATTAGAATGGTCACTTTGTACGATGGAGCCAAACAACATCTCTGGGAGCTTTCATGGCTTTATCATTTCCTCTGTGTTTTATATAGATCCTCTGAAACGGTCCCAACATGGCGGACGTTGTGGAGTATGAGGAGTATGAGGAGTATGAGGAGTTTGAGGAGGAGATAAGTACGGAGCAGGTAAGTGGCTCTGTGGACCCAACTTCAGAAACACTTGTTCAAACAGGATTAAACATTCATTATTTCCCTTTTCTGACAATATTTCTTGAGCATTTTCGAATTTAGTCAACATATTCTGTTTCCATAGCAATGCTTCCCGAGGATCATATTTAACATTAAAATGTTCTTTTTGAGAATCACGCCAACATATGCCCTGAATATATTATTTCAAAGCTCAATCGGAGGGCTAGGGTGATCCTGCTAGACCGTGGATCCAGCAGGTCCTATGAATAGTTGGTTACGATAGCCCACCAGTCAGCAGTTCAGGACATCAGGCATCCCTGGTCTCTCAGGCTGCTAGATCCTGTTTCAGGGGGTTAGCTCCCTGTGTGTTTTAATGCCCGGGGGTTCTGTAATAGACAGCGCTGGATCTGTATTTTTAGAGCACAGTTACCTTTACCTGAGCCCTCTTTATTGAGATGAATGGAACGATGTTGACCCTTCCATCTGGGGCATATACATCTGCCCCATGGATCATAACTTCCCCATGAAAAGAAAATGGTGGAATGTTTAGCATCATATCCTTGTGATGAAATACAGTCTGGCCTGAGGCCAACTTTAGGCCTCACAACTCACCCAAAACTTCAATGTGCAATTTTCAATACTTCTTCAGCGTTTTAGCTGCATACATAGAAATAGGCCTATAGGCAATTTTACTGTATAATTGTATAAAATATATAAGATCTACATTTTTCTGCCTGATGTGAATCCTTCTGTTGCTAAATATTTGTATCAGTGTCCAATGGAAGAGTGAAAGCAGAAGGCTGACAAATTAATCCCTTATTTCCTGGTGAAATAGGATTAAGGTTAGCCTTGTATACGCCCTTACTTAATGTTGCTGATATTTTATAGGGGAGTTAGAATGATATGCGACCAAACATAACTAACAAGTAAGGAGTTTTTTTCATTTCGCTCCCATATAAAATATCAATGGAAATGGATTCACTGTGCAAAGGAGTGAATCATTTCTGAAGGAGGACAAATACATTCCCGCAAAAAAATCAATACAATCTGATTTCACTATTACTTTCATCTACACACTGGAGAACAATAGTCTTGTCTCAAAAAGTAAGAAGGCTTCTTGTTTTCGTTTGCAGAATGGGGAGAAACATGGCTGCAGAAATAGGAAAGGATGTAAACAATGACGATGGTGGCAGTCTGTGTCTATGCTTCTGCTCCCAAGAGTAGCATTAAGATCACCATTAATATAACTTTAAACAAATTAATGCTCACAAACCATTAAGGGAAGACACATACACACTGTGCTCGGCATTCAGACAAATTTAGATTTGGATATCTATGGCAGACTGGCAGATGGAGCAAGTAAGGTAGAGTGTGTGGTCGAGCTACCACTAGAGAGAGAGATGGGGGAGAGAGGGGGGGAGAGAGTGAGAGGGAGTGAGAGGCAGAGAATGGAAGGCTGGTGAGATGAGCCGCGGTGCTGTAAATCACACTCCCGTTGCCCGGGGTGTGTTAACGTCACATCGATAGAATGTGTGTGGGGGTGGGTGGGAGGGTGAGGGAGGGGGTGTGGGGGAGGGGGTGTGGGGGGCGAGGGGGGTCGCCGGGGCTGGTGTGGAAAAACTACCTGCTGGGACAGCAGAGAGAAAAGAGGTAGAAAGAAAAGGGAAGAGAGTGCGAGAGAGAGAGAGAGAGAGAGAGAGGAGGGAGGGAGGGAGAAAATAAGAGCGAGTGGGAGAGGGATGAAGAGAGAGAGAAAAAAAGACAAGGCGAGAGAGAAATCAGAGGGGATTTGGGTATGCGCTAATTCAAGTCCCTAAACATTCCGTGTTTCCGCGGTTCCTGTTGTAATATACATCTGTATCTGATATAGGACAGGCGTGTGGGCTGGGGGCTTCTCGCCAGCATGCGGTTCTCCCCTGTCTGACAGACGCAGACGCAGAAGCCTTTCTTACCAATATTGTTTAAAGGAATTGAGATGTTCTTTCCCTCAGCTCTGGTCATGGAAGATCTGCTCTATAGCCACGGCAGGGTTCTTTCATTTTGTCTGTTCACGGGGGTCGTTACTGTAAGGCACCTTTGTCACAAAGCTTATGGCTCATTTGGCCGTTTCCAATTCTGTGCGGCCCTGCCTTCTCATCTGTAATTCCCCCCTCATATGCCATGGTTAAAGTTAGACACGAAATGCTATTCATGGAATACTAGGTTACATGCAGTGAGTACACCGATTGTACTCTGAGGCTGCTTGATTTGCAGAGGAAAGATTAAGTGAATGTGTGTGTGAATGCACACACTTTGAGCTGATTGAACTGATCTATCAATACACATGCAGTAACATGCTATATGCAAAGGTGGCCATCTCAGTGACAGTAGGTCTTTAGCTGTTCACGTGAGGTGTTCACAGAGGAGGGGGAGGGAGGAGTTGAATAAATACAACCAGAGTCATTACAGGGCTCTATATCCCTGTGGAATATAACACTTAATTAAACCACATCCTTAATTACAGCACATTCATCTAGAGGGGCAGTGTGAGAACAATGCATCTCGTGAACGGAGTTCTGGAGTCGGGAGCTTTCAACGAATGACGTTGACAGAATGTAATCTTTGCTAATATTGCACGTACACATACTGTGTAGCCTTTGATTTTACCGGACAGCCTCCCGGTGCCACATGAAGTCAGGGAAATCAGGGTAGCGGTAGGGCGGTAGGGTATGTCCAGAGCTGGGGAAAAATCAACCTCAATCCAATCCCATGTGCCATTGACTTGTGGCGAATTTGAAATCCCAGAGTGTGTCCTTTATTTGCAATGTGTTGAGCAGATGACGACGACGACTGTCACTCATCAAACCACTGAGACGCAGGTAAACACTAAGCCTAAAGAGAAATGACAAACGAAACGGCCAAAACGTCTACCCCTCCTGTTCCAGTTAGCCAACAGAACTTGTCCCTCCTTGTCAGCATGTGCCTGCCATTTAGTGAATCCCTTCCTATTTCATGGGAAACTGCTGAATTTGAACTCTGATTGTGTAATCGTTTTGGAAGATTGGAAGGCAGCGGTGCTTGAAACTCTTTGGGTCCAGAAAAACTGCTGCTCAGGATTAATTTAGCAAACTGTTTGCTTGATGTCACTTTTTTTCCTAACCCAAATAACTAACATAAGTAGTATATAGTATAGTATACATAGTGAACTGAATGGAAATAACTGACAGGCTAATTAGCAGGGTTTGGAGTCGTCATGGGTACCAAATGATATGAACCTAGAACCTAGTTTCACCTCACGCAGTGAAACACTCGGTGCTATAAACGACCATGTTTACTACATGGTAATGTTGGAGTAATCAAAGGTTGCGTTACTTTCATGGAGAATATTTGAGTGCATTTCCCCGCTAATCTTGGCATGGTTTAGATGATACAGCAGGAATGCAAGTTAAAATAATGAACTCTGATATTTGTAGGCAAGGTAAGTCCCGAAAATTTAAAATGAAGATGTTTTACTTGTGTTTAAGTGAAAAACCTAATGGGAGTACCTTCAGTGTATTACGCAAAGCTGGGAGCCTCTTTTCATAAGATGCATCTGAGAATTAGGTGGGCTGGTGACCACCAGCAGGATGTGTACCTTTCCTCTAACGTCTCTCTTACCCTCTCCAGTCTGGCTTGCCTACGAGGAAAGTCAGGAAGAGGGTGCAGGTGGATACTTCTAAGTTCATGACACCCTACCTGGCTCACAGCATGAAGATGCTGGAACAGTACAGCCATGTAAGGAACCTGTTTAAAGTAACCTGCATAAAACACAGAAAGACACACAGAAATCATTGACTTGAAACACTTCACACTTATTTTAATTTAAATTAATTGAACAAACTGTGGTTAAGCATTCATGCAATGGGTTTAACCTTTTGTAAGCGACTTACAAAGATTTATCAATGATCACAATTACCATTAGTAGTCATTAAAGGTGTTTCCCCTTCAAGCAATGATATTTGTGAAGTCTGACCTCATGTCCGCCCTTAATACTGATGCTACTGACAAGGTGCAGGATTCCTGCGTCAGAGATGTCACGGTATTTTTATGGCATACCATTCCAGAATAAGTACCGGCAGGCGTACGACTTGTCCAAGGGAACGCCCCCTGCCCACATCGCAGACACCCCGGAGATGGTGCGCATCAGGAAGGCTCAGGAGCAGCTCAGTGAGGTACCGCATCACAGAGGGCCGCCGGTGGTCACCCTGATCCCGAGTAACATCCTCCCACACGAGCCTCACAGAAAGACCCTTGAGAGCGGTCTAAAAACCCAGACTAGCACGCAACACATCCCACCTTCCTCAATCACGACAAAACAACAACACATTTAGTTTAAGCAATAGAGCCGCGCTTTCCACGAATCAGCCGAGGAAATGAACCTGCAGTCATCCGAGTCTCACTGTGTTGTCGTGCCGTAGGTCAAGTACCGCATGGAGGGCAACAAGGCCCGCACCGGCAGCCTGTACGACGGAGAGGCCAAGGAGGTCGCCCATGTCAAGCACATGTCCGAGCTGCTCAGCAAGGTAAGGGCAGTGGAGGGAGGAAGTGAGGAATACAATTGTACATTATTTTCCAACTACAGGAAAGCCCAGAGTGCGTTATTCCCCTAAAACCACAGTTGCCGACAATGATTAGATATGAGTTACTTTCATTTATAATATCATTGGCTGATATTTTAATCGAATTAATGAGCAGCAATTAAGATATTCTTCTGCTGCGTTTTGAGCATGTTGTTTTATGCGTTGACATGCAAACATCTGGTCGATAGTTCTGTTTGACCGTTGGACTTGTCGCAAATTGATTGGGAACTGTTAGGTGGATGTGTCCGTCGTTCAAAATTAATGCACGCCCTCGGGACGTTATTGACAAATCAGAATCAAGTATTCAATGACGCTGTGGTATAACAGTGTTTATTTAACCACATTGATTTATTTTTTTATGTTTTCTTGGAACTGTAACTACCGCATGCCCTCTCCAGGTTCTGTACAGGCAGAAGTGGGACGAGACCAAGGACAGGTACCTGCTGCCCCCAGATGCCCCTGAGCTCGTCCTGGCCGTGAAGAATGCTGCTAACTACAGCAAGGTAAAGGAACTGTGACACCCTGTCTCACACCTAAAGGACTTGCTCCGCTCCATACCACGGAAAGTCTATCTCTACCTTTCATTTTTACTAATAACTCCATCACTCGGAAATCACTTATCAGCAGCAGTATGTTCACAGCTTTTGATTGTGTCCAATCAATCATGGTTTATTAATTTTTATGTTATGTTGTAATGGGAATCTCAGTAGAAAAACAGTAACCCTAGCTAAACAGTAATTGATTTTATCCATAATTAGAGATGCGGCTATACATTCATCACATAGTGCTGATGTGTTGTGTTACATAGTAATGAGGTGTTCTCATTACAGCTGTTATCGATAAAGACCTAGAGATCATTTGTAAGTAACTCACATGCTAACGGTGCGCGGATATGGAATATATCTTTAAACGTCTCATGTATCTTGCAAAACACTAATGAATAACCAATGGTGTGTAACATGAGGCGCCATTCGTTACCAAAGTGTCTGAGGCAGACGCAAACAGCCCCTCTGATGAATAATGATGAGCGTGCGCTGCGTCCGCGTGACGTGGCGTGGATGCGGTGCGTGACACCATGGCTGAGTGTGTCGTCTCTCTGTGTTCAGAAACTGTACACCGAGGACTGGGACCAGGAGAAGGCTGCGTTCCTCCCTTACAGCGACAGCCCCGAGCTCCGCAGGGTGGCCAAGGCTCAGGAGGCCCTGAGTGACGTAAGTGTTGGCCACGTTGGCCCCCACGTCCCCTCCACACACTGAACCCTGTTCAAGTCTGGCACTGATCATTGTCAGCATACAAAAGCATGAAACAGGGAGCATCAATGGAGACTTTTTTTGTTTTTTGGGGGGGGGGGGGGGGGGGTGAGGATTCATTGTACAATTGCAATTACAAATGCTTTTTTTGTGTGACTTGCCTCAAGAAACCACTCACAGTGGTCTCTATGACGCGGGTGAGTCAGTGGTGAACCAGTCCAGCTTTCAGTTCCACTCCGGCGGGTCCTCTCACGCAGACTGGGCTCACGTCGGTGGCGTGTGCCATTCGTCACTCGTGTGCGGATGCGGGCCCCTCTGTGTCACCC
>OMKI01056539.1:40649-53384 GCA_900302315.1 Phycis blennoides
GGGGGGGGGGGGGGGCCCCCTTGTTCCCCCCCCCCCCCCCCCCCCCAGCTGTTTCCAACAGACGGTTACAATGGTCACCTTATTTCGCAAATGATTTAATGACATCATCTGCTGATGTGTGGGGAGGGTTATTATTAAACGTATTAGATGTAACGGTGCCTCGACAACTCGCCCGCGGAAGGTCAGCCGTTGATCAGACATCGTCCTGTATGTGCTGACGCCCCCTCTTCTGTCCTGCTCCTTACAGATTAAATACAAGAAGGGTCACGACCAGCGCAAGCTGAAGTTCACCTCCCTGGCAGACCCTCCGGAGGTGGAGCTGGCCAAGAGAGTGTTCACCCAGCGCAGCGACGTGAGCCTCCATGACACACCTTCAGCACAGCACAGCACAGTCTTGACACCACAAGGACGGATGGAGAGATGGGGGAAAAAAACGATGATAGAGATAATGATTTGTGGGCAATACTCTGGTGCCTTGTTGGAAAGAGTTTCACTTCTCTGAATTTACGCCCAACGTACATTTTATGGAACAGACACACTGGATGGAAACGCCCAAACACACACACGCAAACGCACACGCACACACGCACACACACACAAGGGAAGTTCATTGAGAGTCAGATTGCCGGAGCCACAAGCTCCTGGGAGACCGGTGGGGATGAGAGACCACCTGCTGTGTGATTATTAGTGTTAGGGACAGGGAAAGAGAACGTGGCCAAGTACAACAATAGCAAGCAGTCATGGGAATGCTATTCCCAGCCATCCATCCCTCCGTGATGTGACCTTATGGTGATTGTAGTTCTCCTTGTGTAATGTCCATGTCTTTCTCCTATCAACAGCTTAAGTACAAGGAGGACTACAACAAGAACGTGAAGGGCCAATGGTGTGAGACGCCCTACTTCGATGTGGCCACGGCCAGGGTGGCCATGGAGAACCTCAGCCATGTAAAATATCAAATGACATATGTGATAAATTATATGAATCATAATTATTATTAATTAATAATTATTTTATGAACGACATGTATTCTTATTTGGCCATGACCCGTGTTTGCTATTGTGTCCAACGTCCTCCCTTTGTTTCCTCCCCCCCCCAGAGAAGATACACGCAAGAGTACGAGGACACGAAAGACCAAATCTACTTCATGCAGACGGACACGCCTGTTTACGACACCAACAAGAAGGCCGGCACCAGCGCCAGCTCGGTGAGCGTGCCGGCTTACGCACGCCGCTCTTACATAAGCGCCCGCATCATCCGCGCGTCTCAACAGACACCTCTGTTGAGGACGAACCCACGGCAGGGATTTGACCCGCCGCGCAACCCACAGCGTGAGTCAGCCGCTTCACGCCTGCTCTGACGCAGGGACTGAACGTGGAGTCCAACGTGGCGGCGGTGGCTGGCCTGTCTCAAAGGAGACATTCTGTTCCCTCTCATTATATGTCATTATTATTGTGGACGTGTTATGGAACTGGAATGGGTGTAGTAGCAGTTCATTCATTTGGATCGCGACGATAGCGGATCCTGGATATCATATTCAAGTGTATATGGGCATGTGCTGTAGTGCCTTGGGCCTGAGGTGGCGCAACCCACACACCTACACGTTATTAAGACATGAGTCACTCTGGCAAGAGCAAGGGGAATGACGGCCTCCCATTAAGTATGTCAATACGCGAGTAGTTGGCGGTACGACGTCACTGACACACCTTCTCTCTTTCACACACATGGGCGTGCGCATACACACACACACACACCCGTCTGCCCTAACCACACCAACACCTCCATAATGACTATATCCTTTTTGTTTTCTGGTTTTCGTTGCCATCCCCAGGTGAAATACAAGAAGGACTACGAGAAGACGAAAGACAAGTCTGACTACAACACGCTCCCTGCCACAGAGAACCCCCTCCTCAGACAGCTCAGATATGCTGGCACCATCCTGAGTGATGTAGGTGGAGATGGAGGCCCCTGCAGTACAGCAGCCCCTCCCATCACACCACACACAACACGACATCCGTGACAAAATTAATGCCCAGCTTATATCTGCCAAATGTCAAATATTTACGGTATTCACTGCATGTGACTGCATTAATTCTGTTCTGGATACAATTTACACACTAGTCACTCGCCATTTTACAATACTAGGCAATACTGTTTTAGAGTTTTATGTTGTTCATTGTCAGGGTTTGCTAAATGTAAACCTGACATTTGATGGAGTCAATTGTACATATAGCCAAATGCCACTGTTCATCATATAAACACAAACGTTGTGAATGAATTTCTTCACATCCTTTCGATTCTTGATTGGATGAAATGTGAAGCTTGAATGATGCTTCATTCTATCGTCTAGACTATGAATAGTGAATAACCTGGCCACTAACTGGCATACTGATACTGGGCCTATCTGTCAGTATGGGTATGCTTGTAAACATGATGTAACAGATTTAATCAGCCTGTATGTGAGTCTCTCATTACTGGTTAATTGTATCATCATAGTTAATAATAATAACAAAAACATGCATGCCACACTGGCCAGATTCTGAAATAGAGCAATAGAGTTACGATTCATGCAATAGATGTATTTATTATTTCATTTCACTTTCATGTTCATGTTTATTTTGATGTTGTATTTTTTATATATAATTATTGGCTTTGCTTTTGTTTTTGCAGAAAGTGTACAAGAAAAATTACGAGAAGTCCAGAGGCTTCAGCATCAACTACTGTGACACGCCAAAGTTTCAGATGGACTCCGTTCTCAAAAAATTCACTGACGTGAGACGTGTTCAATGAAACACTTACTGTCTACGAATCCCTTTTCACTGGCCTTGTCAAAAGATCTTTTGTTAACATATATATGTATATGTTTCCTTTTGCTCCCCAGACACATTATCAAGACAAGTATAACAGGGAGGTGAAGGGTCACTACATCGGTAGCTATGAAGACATCTACATGCTTCACTGCCAGAAAGTTGAGCAATTCAAGAGCGAGGCAAGCCAAGGCGCTTCTTTCCTTAATGCGTTTACGATTGTTCTCGTGCGCTAACTCCCCGGTGAGCCAACCCCTTACTCCCCTGTTCGCTTCTGGCTTTTCTACCCCACAGCAAAACTACAAAGCCGAGTATGAAGACATCAAGACCAGATGCTTCTTCCCTCAAACCATCACGCCAGAATACGAGGTTGACAAGAAGCTTCAGCAGTGTAAAGATGTGAGGCAGCCCAGCGCCCCTGGGATCAGTGTCCCCCGAGCTACACACAGTGAATAACATTTTATTTTTCCTTTTGGAGGAAATGAAAAGCTAATATTCCTTTTTTTTCACACCTTGTTTTGCAGAAAGTATACCGCCAACATCCGGACAAGGTGAAGTTCACGCAGGTCACGGATTCACCAGTTCTCGTTCAGGCCGCCATCAACGCCCAACAGCTGAGTGATGTAAGCACAACCTTTTTACATGTTCAACATCCCGATACGCATTCAAACACATCTTTAACGTGGGGCTGTTTTTCTGACGGGAAAGCTGTTCCGATGGACATATGCCCCCCCCCCCCCCACCGGGCTGAGTTCATATCAGATCTGTATTGGAGATGCGATGGCCGCGGGCCCATCCGACCACGAAGGCCAGCTGTCTTTCTGTGGACACCATGGAAACTGGAGAGCCATCTCTCTGTAATATAAATAGCAGCATGCAGTCAGTTGGCCAAGAATAAACCCAGTCATCAGAGAGGGGTTGGCTACGCAGAGGAACCCACAGTTCTGAGTAACGCATATGTATGAGCTCAAGAACCCAGTCCGACCTCTGCTGCCATCCGGTGGTCATCCTGTGTATTACGACTATAAATCTAATAATAATGCTTTTGACCTCTATAGATTCATCTGAATTGTTCTAAATTGTCCCCTCTTGCTCTTCTGCAGCTCAAGTACAAGGCTGACTATGAGCAGATAAAGGTCAAGAATTGCCTGCCCGCAGATTATCCCTTCTTCATTCAGTCCAGAGTTAACGCCTTCAACCTGAGTGAAGTAAGGGAATTTTTTCTACATGTCTCATATTCATTTAACCAACTTTTAATTGAAGTAAATATTCATTCCATGTTGTCTTTAACATTTGAATGATTGTCTGTTTGCAGAACTGCTACAAGTACAATTGGGAAAAAGACAAAGCCAAGCAGTTTGAGATTAAGGGGGATGCAATTCCAATCCTTGCAGCCCGTGCTCATACAAACATCGCCAGTGATGTGAGTACCCAATGACACTCAAATTCACTGGCTTCACTGGGGTGTCATCAGTGTGTCTCGGGGTGTTTCATAACAACTGGTCATGGTCTCTCACCCCAGGTGAAATACAAGAAGGAATATGAAAAGAACAGAGGGCACATGGTGGGCGCACTCAGTATCCACGACGACCCAAAGATCCTGCACTCCGTTCACGTGGCCAAAATCCAGAGTGATGTAAGATCTCCTTATGCTTTTCTTATATATCTAATAAACAAACAAACCGCAACTCTATTTTAGCCATTTACACTTCAAATGTAACTCAACCGACCCCTTCTCCTCCGCCCGCCGCACGCCACACATGTCTCTGCAGCGCGAGTACAAGAAAGACTACGAGAAGGTGAAGACCAAGTACCACACCTCGTTGGACATGATGTCAGTCACACTGGCCAAGAAGTCCCAGGCCATCGCCAGCATGACCGGGTACAAGAAGATCAGCAACCGCTACCTCATGCCCTATGACAGCGTGCTTCTGGAGCTGGCCAAGAAGGCCAACAGCATCCAGAGCGATGTAAGAGCGAGCAGTTGATGATCTCTTAAAAGGCCATTGCTACCACCAGTGCCATGAAATCAAATGTATTTCTCTCTCATGACAGAACGAGTACAAGGCTGACTACAACACCTACACCAAGGGTACTCCATGGATCCCTTTTGGTTCCATGGACGTGGAGAAGGCCAAGAAAGCTGGAGAGATTCTCAATGAGGTTTGTTTTCCATAGCCTCATCCAAGTCACCCACCGCAACCCTCCAACCAACCCATACACCCAATCAAAGTCCCAGTTTAATGTCCTTGCTAATTGATTTGTTTTTGTTCTTTTTCTGACAGAAAAAGTACAGGCAGCACCCAGACAAGATCCCCTTCACCGCCATAGACGACCACCCCGTCATGCTTCAGGCCAGAGTCAACCAGCTTCAGAGGAGCGATGTGAGACCCACGGGCCCACCAGCCACTCCGAGTCTGCTTGCTCACCGCTTGTCGTAGTCCTTTAATCTCAACCTGTCTGTGTGCGTCCTCTGCAGCTGTTCTACAAGAAAGATCTGGAGGAGATCCATCAGAAGTATTCTCTCCCAGCTGACATGCCTGAATTCCAGCAGGCCAGATGCAATGCCTTCAACATCAGCAAGGTTGGCTTTCCAGTCATTTGTAAATGAGATGGTTCAACACGATTGATCTTTAATGGCCCAAGTAATCCATGATTTAATTTACTGTGTCACTCTTGCAGAACTATTACAAGATGGCCTGGGAGGAGACCATTGCCAAGGGCTACGACTTGAGGCCTGATGCTATCTCCATCAAAGCCGCGAAGGCCGCCAGACACGCAGCCAGTGATGTAAGAATTAAAAAATAAACCTACAAATTCTTGAATAGGTTTGATAAGACAGGGAAACACCGTATTGATCCCCAGGCATTTCTGTTACTTGTATGGTTTGTCATTAGACACAAGCATGTTCTGTCACTATTGTTACATGTCTCACATGCAGTGTCTTTTGGAGCATATCTGCTACATTGCACCACTGAATCAGACAACGATGAAGCCAGTAACACGAGAGATCCACTTTTCTATTTGACTTTCAGGTCCAATATAAGAAGGCCTATGAGAAGGCCAGAGGCCACCACGTAGGCTTCCGTAATGTCAAGGACGACCCCCTGCTGGTGCACTACATGCAAGTGGCCAAGATGCAGAGTGAGAAGAACTACAAGAAGGACTACCACAAGGCCAAGCTGAAGTACCACTCCCCAGTAGACATGATGAGCCTGGTGCATGCCAAACAGGCCTCCAAAGCTCAGACCAATACTGGGTACAGGAACATCGAGCACCATTACAACCTCATGCCTGATTCCATGAACCTGGTTTTGGCCCGCAACATGAACGTCAACGCCAGTGACGTGAGTTGAAAAGACCTTGGGGTCATGGGCAAAAAAATCCTTTGTCATTAAGGAATGTTTTAAGCAGGACACTATGCTCCATAACAAATGCAGTTAATCAACACACTCACTTTCGCCTCTACCTGTACTGTAGATATGATATAGGTATTCTCACAGTTTATTCATTGTCCATCTTTTTAAGTAAAGTCACTTATTTCCCTGCGTAAGCCCACATTGCTTTCTTTGTTTTGTATGTAGTGTGACTACAAGTCAGAGTGGAACAACTACATCAGAGGCATTGGCTGGGTCCCCATTGGCTCACTTGGGGTGGAGACGGCTAAGATTGGCGGCCAGATCCAGAGTGAAAACAAGTACCGCACCCATCCATCTACCTTCAAGTTCAGCAAGCTGATGGACTCCATGGACTTGACCCTGGCCACTGCCAACAACCAGATAATGAACAAGGTGCAGGAGCTTATGAATAGAGTGCAGGTTGTCACAGCATTAACCCACCCCATGTTGTTCATGATAAATCTTTATTTGTTTGTGTCTTCAGAAAGCATACACTTCCGCTTGGGAGAAGGACAAGCGTACAGTCCACATCATGCCAGATTCACCTGAGATTGTGCTGGCCAAGGCTAACGCCATCACCATGAGCGATGTAAGGGGGTACTACTACTATAAACTACACCAATGCCTGCCAAGGATTTCTGTATCAACAAATATATCATACACCTGTATTTAGTGCCTCTGTATCCTGTGACTAGAGGAACTAGATTTGTCTCTCCATTTTCTCTCTTTGATCTGTCTTCCAGAAACTTTATAAGGCTGGCGTTGCAGAAATGGCGAATAAGGGATATAACCTCAAAGCAGATGCTATTCCTATTTTGGCTGCCAAATCTGGCACCAAAATTGCTAGTGACGTAAGTGAAGAGTACCTGAGTGTATCAAATCAGTAATGATTATTTATCCACTTAAGCCCCACTTTACATGAACATTATAGTTTGCAGATGTTGTAATGTTATTTCTTAATGCTTACTGCTCTAGTACAAGTACAAGCTGGATTATGAGAAGGCTAGGGGCCACCATGTGGGCTTCCGTAACGTCAAGGACGACCCCCTGCTGGTGCACTACATGCAAGTGGCCAAGATGCAGAGTGAGAGGAACTACACGAAGGACTATCAAAAGGCGAAGCTGAAGTACCACTCCCCAGTAGACATGATGAGCCTGGTGCATGCCAAGCAGGCCTCCAAAGCTCAGACCAATACTGGGTACAGGAACATCGAGCACCATTACAACCTCATGCCTGATGCCATGAACCTGGTTCTGGCCCGCAACATGAACGTCAATGCCAGTGATGTGAGTTGAAAATACTTTGATAATCAAAAACAATGATTATCAAAATAATCACTAAGATATTCTTAAACATACACGTGAACTGTGTGGGATATTTCCTTGATGACATGGAATTTTATTTCATATCGATAAAATAAATAACACATCAACCAAATGACCAAACAATCAAATAAATAGAGGGTAGACTTTGGAGTCAGGGACAAATGATCCCTGGTCATTAAGGAATCAATGTTTTAAGAAGGACACTATGCAGTTAATGAACACATTCACTTTCACCTCTACCTGTACTGTATTCTCACAGATATCCACATTGTCCATCCTTTCAAGTAAAGTCACTTATTTCCCTGCGTAACCCAACACTGCTTTCTTTGTTTCGTATGCAGTGTGACTACAAGTCAGAGTGGAACAACTACATCAGAGGCATTGGCTGGGTCCCCATTGGCTCAATTGGGGTGGAGACGGCTAAGATTGGTGGCCAGATCCAGAGTGAAAACAAGTACCGCACCCATCCATCTACCTTCAAGTTCAGCAAGTTGATGGACTCTATGGACTTGACCCTGGCCACCGCCAACAACCAGATAATGAACAAGGTGAAGCATGCTCACGCCAGATGGAAATGATAATATACAGTTTTTTTTCAGCTGTCATTTAGTATGATTGACCATTAACCCTTTGTGTTCATTGTATTTGCAGAAAGCATACACTTCTGCTTGGGAGAATGACAAGCGTACTATCCATGTGATGCCAGATTCACCTGAGATTGTGCTGGCCAAGGCCAACGCCATCACCATGAGCAATGTAAGGCAATCAAACAATAAACTGTATAGTGGAGTTATTGCCTACAGTCATCGTCTGTACCTTTCGTCTTATGTAACAGATCTATCCAAATGTTTTATTTGATGGATTTATTTAGTCAATCTTTTTAATCTTTTGCAGAAACTTTATAAGGCTGGAGTAATGGAAATGGCTAAAAAGGGCCATAACCTTAAAGCTGATGCCATCCCGATTGTGGCTGCCAAATTGGGCACCAAAATTGCTAGCAACGTAAGTGAAGAGTACCTAACTGTACCAAATTGGAGGAGTTGCTATTGGCTGCAATACATTTTACATGTCAGCCAGTGCCTGTGAATAACAGTGTACTCCTGTCCCATTGCAGTATAAGTACAAACTGGATTATGAAAAAGCAAGAGGCCACCATGTGGGCTTCCGCAGTATCCAGGATGACCCCTTGCTGGTGCACTACATGCAAGTGGCCAAGCTGCAGAGTGAGAAGAATTACAAGAAGGACTACAACAAGTCCAAGCTGAAGTACCACTCCCCAGTAGACATGATGAGCGTGTTGCATGCAAAGCAGGCCTCCAAAGCTCAGACCAATACTGGGTACAAGCAGGTTAACAACCACTACACCGTACTTCCTGACGCCATGAACCTGGCGCTGGCCCGCAACATGCAGTTCATCGCCAGCGATGTAAGTATGATTCTCTCCCTCTCCTTTTTTGTCGTTCTTCAAACAGGAAGTCTTCATATATATACTTTCTTTAACAAAAGCCTCAACTAGACTGTAGAATGCAGCAACTAGTGGTAAAACTTAAACTAAAGCATTTTACAAACATTACATGCAGGACCAAATAATATGACCAACATTTTGTAAATAAATGCAACCATGGATCATACTGTAGCTGTACTTTACCTGTGTTGTACTACCTACATTTAGTATTCAAAATTCCTAGCAAAAATGTGTCCTTTAAATTCATGAAAGTTATCAACTGGACATGGTAATTTGGACATGGTAACTGGACATGGTAATTGGGGGCGGCAGTAGCTCAGTGGGTAGAGCTGGTGGACAGAGCGGGTCGTCCACAAACCGTAGGGTCGGCGGTTCGATCCCCACGCTCCTCACTTCCAAACTGTCTGCATGTCGAAGTGTCCTTGAGCAAGACACTGAACCCCTACTTGCTCCCCGGGCGCTGAACATGGCAGCCCACTGCTCCTATGTACCATAGGATGGGTCAAATGCAGAGAATACATTTCCCAGCTGTGGGATTAATAAAGTACAATAAAAAAAATAAAAATAATAATAATAATAATTTCATGTCAGTTTGGGAAGATTTTGGAGAGATGGATTATGTGTTGGTCACATTGACAAAATTTATTGAAGATGATCATTTTGTTTCTCTGTCGAACTTCTTTAGAACCAGTATAAGAGTGAGTATGAATCCTACTGCAAAGGAATTGGATGGGTTCCTATTGGCTCATTGGAAGTTGAGAAAGCAAAGATCGCTGGCAAGATTCAAAGTGAGAAGCTGTACCGTCAGCACCCAAGTAACCTGAAGTTTACCAAGGACATGTTCTCCATGGACCTCACACTGGCCACTGCTAACAACCAAATCATGAATAAGGTATTGCTTGCAGTATATTGTGGGGATTACATATTTAGGAATATTTTATCATCAGGAAAATGCCTCAGTAATAAATTTGTCGTTTCTTTTTCAGCAATCCTATATTAAAGCCTGGGAGACGGACAAGACCAAAATCCACATCATGCCAGATGCTATGGATGTTGTTTTGGCGAAAGCAAACAAGAAAAATTACAGCGAGGTACAAACCCTATCATCTGATTTACCCAAACTTCTTCATTCCAAAACTGGTTCTATCTTCTGCAAAAAAAGAAACAAACAGCACCAGCACACAATAACCGGAGAATACAGTAAGACTCAGAAAATGGAATTGCAAAGAAATGCTGATTATTCTTTTCTCTTCAGAAACTTTACAAGCTGGACAATGAGCTGTCCAAGAAGAAGGGTCATAATATCCGCAAAGATGCTATTGCAATCCTGGCCGCCAAAGCTGGCACTACCATTGCCAGTGATGTAAGGTTCTTTTGGGATTTTCATACTGAACTACTGTGTTATTTGCATGCATATGCATTATTTGTGTTACTCATTCTGATGATTTTTGTTTTATTTTTACACAGTATAAGTACAAAACGGGATACCGCAAGCAGGTGGGTCACCATATTGGTGCTCGATGCGTCCAGGACGACCCTTTGCTCATGCTGGCTCTGAACTCAGCCAGAATTGCCAGTGATGCTCTGTACAGGAAGGACTTTAACAAGTCCAAGACTAAGTTCCATCTGCCAGTAGACATGATGGCCTTTGAACTGGCCAAGAAGAACCAGATTCAGGTCAACCATGCCAACTACATCACTCGTCTGCACAACTGGACTTGCCTACCCGACTCCAATGATGTTGTCCAGGCCAGACAAGCGTATGACATCCAGAGTGATGTATGTATGAATTTTCTTTAACATTCCACGTAAATTCCAATATATCTACCTTTTTATACATATTTGAGTGTATCAACATTGTATTCTTTGTTTTTTCCAGAATGTCTACAAGGAAGATCTGAAGCTGATGCAGGGTATTGGGTGGGTGCCCATAGGTTCATTGGATGTTGAGAAAGCAAAGAAGGCTGGTGAGATCCTGAGTGAACACCTGTATCGCAAGCATCCCAGCAACTACAAGTTCACCTCCAAAACCGATGCCATGCCCTTAGTGCTGGCTAAGGCTAATGCTCAGATAAATAACAAGGTATGTAGTGATATGTGGTTCACTATGATGTTAGCCTTATTCAATAATTACTCAATATTAAATCATATATGATGGTATAATAATGACATTCTACTTCCTTTATAGTCACATTTTTTAGTTTACCCCTTTGAATGTAGCCTCCTGTTGGTTTTTGTCTTTATAGAAAGCCTACCATGAAGTCTGGGATAAGGAGAAGTCCAATATTCACATCATGCCTGATGCCATGGATGTCGTTCTGGCTAAGGCCAACAGGGCCAACTACAGCATTGTAAGTCAATAACCTTTGTTTAGAATATTTGTGCTCCTTCACATAATGTACAAAGGGTATTAACAATGTCTTGTCTGTATTTGCAGAAAAAATACAAGCAGGCCAATGAAGACGCCAAGAAGAAGGGCTATGATCTGCGCAACGATGCAGTTTCTATTATTGCGGCCAAGGCTTCAAGGAACATTATCAGTGATGTAAGTTGTTGTCCGTCACTCTTTTAATAATATTGCTTTAAACACGTGGTGTACTAATCACCTGGTTTGTGCTTCATATTTTCTTTCAGTACAAGTATAAGGCAGGATACCGCAAGCAGGTGGGTCACCATATTGGAGCTCGATGCGTCCAGGACGACCCTCTGCTCGTGCTGGCTCTGAACTCAGCCAGGATTGCCAGTGATGCTCTGTACAGGAAGGACTTCAACAAATCCAAGACTAAGTTCCATCTGCCAGTAGACATGATGGCCTTTGAACTGGCCAAGAAGAACCAGATTCAAGTCAACCATGCCAACTACATCACTCGCCTGCACAACTGGACTTGCCTGCCCGACTCCAATGATGTTGTCCAGGCCAGACAAGCGTATGACATCCAGAGTGATGTATGTATGAATTTTTCATATTCCACATGTGCCAATATATGGGTTTTTTATACATATTTGCGTGTATCAATATTGTATGCTTTGTTTTTTTCAGAACGTCTACAAGGAAGATCTGAAGCTGATGCAGGGTATTGGGTGGGTGCCTATAGGTTCATTGGATGTTGAGAAAGCAAAGAAGGCTGGTGAGATCCTGAATGAACACCTGTATCGCAAGCATCCCAGCAATTACAAGTTCACCTCCAAAACTGATGCCATGCCCTTAGTGCTGGCTAAGGCTAATGCTCAGATAAATAACAAGGTATGTAGTGATATGTGGTTCACTATACTGTTAGCCTCATTCAAGAATTACTCAATATTAAATCATATATGATGGTATGATAATGGAATTCTATGTTCTTTATAGTACACTTTTGTATAGTTTACCCCTTTGAAGGTAGCCTCCTGTTGGTTTTTGTCTACATAGAAAGCTTACCATGAAGTCTGGGATAAGGAGAAGTCCAACATCCACATCATGCCTGATGCCATGGATGTCGTTCTGGCTAAGGCCAACAGGGCCAACTACAGCATTGTAAGTCAAAAGCCTTTGTTTATGATAGTGCTCCTTCACATAATGTACAAAGGGTATTAACAATGTATTGTCTGTATTTGCAGAAAAGATACAAGGACGCCTATGAAGAGTCCAAGAAGAAGGGCTATGATCTGCGCAATGACGCTGTTTCTATTATTGCAGCCAAGGCTTCAAGGAACATTATCAGTGATGTAAGTCGATGTTGGTCACACTTGTGAATTCTATTGC
>OMKI01056540.1:0-19992 GCA_900302315.1 Phycis blennoides
CAGCAGGGTGACTAAAGGCTCCAACTGTGCTGCACTGCAGCCACAAGCAGCAGGGTGAGTAAAGGGGATTACATCACACCCAGTCTCACGGCAGTTCGTGAAATAGTCACGAAATAGTCCTAATCTATTGATTCGTGTCCATGTACACAAATCAATAGATTACATTTTGTGACTATTTCACGAACTGCCTGAGACTGTGTTGTTACATCACACCCCAGATAGTTTGTTTTATATGACACACACACACACACACACACACACGCACACACACACACTCCTACATACATAGACGCACAAACACACTCATACACACACACACACACACACACACACACACACACACACACACACACACACACACACACACACACACACACACACACACACACACACACACACACAAATACTGATACCCAAAACCCAGGACCAAGCAGCCCACATTACTGCTTTACCAAATACACATTAATGTACATGTACTTTATATACCCAAAGAAATGGTCTCAGTCAAGTATGACAAATCTATTGGTGTCAACTATAAAGACAAACTTTCACGTCCAGAGGAGAAAAAAAGAGTTCTGATTAGTGTGTTTGAATCAGTGATTGGACTACATGTGGACAAAGTGCTTCAGCATGTTGGAGGTAATTAACGTGTTAATACCACCAGGATGCTGGCTAAAATAGCTCATCCAAAAAGAAAGCCCAGACGGAGGCTATGTGGACCATTATTTAGTCAAAATTAATGCATTTGCAAAATTATGCCTCATGAATATGCAGTGTTTATATTCAGTTCAATTGTCACAGTTCCAGTGTCAATACAATGGAACTGTGAGCCTTCAGAGCTATAAAACCTGAAGTCAGTTATCCAGCACCCATGTTAGATGCTGTAAAGAGAAAATTTCAACAAGATAACTTGATAAACAAATCAATTAACAAAATTCTGCACCGTCCTTTTGGGCATCAACTCCCCACCCACACCGTCAACTCCACAGCTCACTGACTCAAGACCCAAACTATGTTTCCCTCACATCTTCAACGGACAAGTCCAGATGAGAACACACTTCTTCTCCCCAGAACACAGTGGCCAAATATAGTGGTCTGGCCACCACGGCTCCCTACATAGGGAGGTCTCTAAAGGCTGCACTACTTCAGTGCCATTTAGACGGCAACTATTCAGATTCATAACCAAACAGAGGGAAAAATTATAAGCGGGAGGTAGGAGCATGGACTGTTGCCAGGCTACCTCGTGCCATGTTAAGGATTGATCTTTATGTGGAGCACAAAAACACTTACAGCCAATGCTAATAATAGCCCTTTGGACAACCCATATGCATAAATAAAGGCTTTTTCTTACTGCCACAGTGTAGAAACATAAAGTTCATTGTTCCAATACATACAGCAGTAATGCAGATACTGTATGTACAATATATAACTACATATAATAAGACTTCAATTGTTGATCTGGAAATCACAAATTTATTCCAGATAGAGTAAGAGCAATTTTCTTAATTGCTAATTTTCAGTTTCAGATTGCGTTCTGGGAAACTTGGCTAGAAATACTTTTGAAAGTCTTTTCTCTGTAATCCCAAAGTCTTCTTAGTGTATGGTTTAGATTGCAGGCCCTACTGGTTTGTGGAAAATGAGTAGTTCATAATCAGCACTCTTTGTTGATGGCTGCTCATGAGAGGCTGAACATTCTGGGTTACCACTCTGTATAATTCACACATGGCTCCAGATTCTGCCACCAATTCTGTCAAAAAAAAACATTTTGTCTAATTAGCACTGTGTGTGTGTTGGGTACTATTGTATTATGTGTCAGGAAGTGTACTGAGTGGCTGTTCCAGTGACTTCTCACCCTGACAAAACTCAGATGGCACCTGCCCCCTCAAGCCATCTGACCGCTGTGGACGTCTGTGAGTTCCAACCTGGTAGGAACAAGTGAGTGCAAAAAACCTATTTCATAAACAGTCTGAAGTGGAGAGACAAAGAAGGCCAGGGTCAGTTGATTGAGAAGATGTTAACCCCGTTGCACACTGGCAGTGCTGCCATTTGTGTTACTAGCATTGTTACACGGCGGCAGTAGCTCAGTGGGTAGAGCTGGTGGACAGAGCGGGTCGTCCACTAACCGTAGGGTCGGCGGTTCGATCCCCGCACTCCTCACTTCCAAAACTGTCTGCGTGTCGAAGTGTCCTTGAGCAAGACACTGAACCCCTACTTGCTCCCCGGGCGCTGAACATAGCAGCCCACTGCTCCTATGTACCATAGGATGGGTCAAATGCAGAGAACAACTTTCGTTCCCGTATCAAAAAAATACTGAGAATGACCAATAAAGACCGAAAGGTCCGTTCTTCTTCTTCTATCTTACTCAGAAGACTGAAACAATCTTACCCTCTGACTACCTGGAAAAAACTACAGTGGCAAAATCACTGGTATTTCTTGTATGTTAAGGGATGTCAGCAAACATTTTCTCTTTACTTAAAAAAACAAAAGTTATTTAGTGAATAGATAAATTATGCATTTGGTATCAAATATGTTATCACATGTCCATGTGGACATTATGTCTATATGGCCAAACAACATCATTCACACATTGCTGTTGAAATTCTTAAAAAGTGAACTTGGAGGGCTAATATCTATACGGCAAATGTCCAATGATTGCTCATAGCAATATAATATCACAGCAATATTCCGGCCATTATAGTGGTGGAAGCTAAACTGCAGGACTAGTGAGAGCTGTTGTTTTATTTTGCTTGTCATCACTTGTTCACCTTGGGGCCATAATCAGTCCACAAAGCTTTACCACTCACATCTAACGTTTGATTGAGGTCTTTGATAAATGTAAATGAACCCATTCATCATTTGATGAAGCATGCAATGGAAAACGTCTCATTTTATCTGTATCGTTAAGACAGTGCTTGGGTTTGGCGGGCACACTGCTGTTTTTAGAATGGGACAGAGTGCAGATGCAACCAGTGTATGGCTGCGAAGCGGCTATGACGAGAGAACTATAAATAGACATTGAAAGCACCAATGCTATCACGAGAGTCAAGGTGCTGGGAGACATAGCAACAGTCTTCAATAATCCCTATGTGGAAGATCAAGCCAACAATTGCTGTCGTCAGATGCTCTACATCCAGATAGAAATCCTGATTACCCTTTAATAGGCTAAAAGGGTCTCAAAAGGGTCTCAGAAAATGTTTGCATTGTATTTTGTAAGGACAGATTTTCCTATCAGCATATTAGCCACTTGGCTTAGCCAGAATTTTCCTGATGATACAAATCCGTACATCAGCATTTCACAGTTTTATCTTCAAAGAGCTTTCACTGCAGGTGTGTGCACCATATGCTCGTGCGCACGCACACACACACACACACTTCTTTCTAAATCGTTTTTTTTTGCCACTATCCCTCACAGTGAAAAACGTATGGGAAAACATATATTATAACTAACAAATACACTGAACAAAGAGTACCATTAGCAGCACATAGCAGACAGCCACATGCTGTTTGTGTCTTCCTCATGGAAGCTGAGCACTAATGAACAATGCACAAAGATGAACAAGACACTTGGCAATCAGAGTTATATCTCACTTACTGACTAACTTAAAAATCTAATGACTCATTTATTGCCCAATCAGTCAAATATATTTGATTGATGGGATACTTTATTATCCTGGCAGGCATATATTTTTCTGATATTTATATTTATGTATATTGCATTTGCGTCTTGCACCAGGGATCGAGGGAAACGGCATTTCGGTTTTTGTGTATTTCCTGCACATTCATGGAAACTGACAATAAAGTTGTCTTGACTCTTGACTTGACTCTGATATTTGAAACCTACATAACTACATTTCAATAGCCTCCATTGGAAATAGTCAACTAGGGAAGCATCATGTTAGAAATAGTTGGAAACAGTTGTAGTATGGGGGAGAGCCAACACTAAGTAGAACTTAAAGTCAACCCCCTCTGGTCAGGCTATGCAGGACAACAAGTGTATACAAAAATTGAAACAGTGCCATCTTTTGTTCATTTGAAACCTATTCTAAAATAATTGGTTAAACCATAATTAGATAATACACACTATGCACCTTTGCAACAAATGCATAAGAAATGCCAGATTTGTGTGAAATGTTTATCAAATGTTGGTATTATTGTTATTAATGAAATTCTCTAAAGGGTAAAGGGGCATTTAGCAGACGCTTTTGTCCAAAGCGACTTACTCTGTTTACTCTGTAAACTCTGTTTACATGGAAATACATGTAAACAGAGTTGTTTCCTGGGAAATACATTTATTATCACAATGACCAGTCCTTCTTTTGATATCAAAAGAAGGACTGGTCATTGTGATAATAAATGTATTTCCCAATTACCACAAGCATGCTTCAAATCATGCATGCTTCTTGCTATCATTTACATTTAGGGCATTTAGCAGCAATCAGTACATTTGTGGGGTTTGGCATGTGGACCGTTGGAGGTGGGGATCGAACCGCCAACTCTCCGGTTAGTGGACAACGCGCTCTACCCACTAAGCTATGCCGCCCCTATCAGGAAAAAGAAGCCACCTGCCTACTACTGACTGAGAACCTTTCCCACTGTTCTGGTTACAAAACTTGGTCATCGGAGGACAGAGGACGGAGGATGCTGTTATCTCCCCAGCAGCAGGGCCTTGAGTGATTAGCACCCATTATATGCTGATTTGTCATCTTCATTATTCTATAGCTGTCCCGCATTTCACATTTCTAATTATTCAAAGCATTCTTGACTGTCTCACTCTAGTTACTGTTTTTGGTGTAAATGACAAATGTATTTTCATAAAAAAAAAGTTTTTTTCACCAGTTTCTGTGTTTAATGGAGCTAAACATTATGTAGGGTTCCATTTTTTTGACATGTCGACATCTTGAATCGACAACCAATCGACAACCAAAAATGTTATATGATTTACTGTATGTGAAGGGATGCTTATCTTTTTTCACAGTGGTTTTCAAGTTTTCAAGTTTTCAAGTTTATTGTCACATACTAGATAACAACGTACATCATTACCAGCAGTGAAATTCTAGTAGCTCCGGTGATCTCAACTTTGTATAATAAAATTAAAAATAAATAAATGCATTTAAAAAAAGAATAAACAATAAAACAATGAAATAATAGCAAATCAAATCAATCAACCAAATTAGTGGCAGAATAGAGGGGTTAAGCATTACACAAATACACATCACAGCCATGGGTGCAAATCATGACCTTGGTCCATAGCTTATTCACAATTCCCCCAGTGTTATGGCCCATGTTTTGCCAGCCACCATCCACTGAACAGCTGAGACTAACCCAGCAAGTGACACTGCTTTCATCCTGGGACCCGAGCTGTCCAGCTGTTTGCCATCTCTCATTCTGAGGGTTTGAGAGACAGGAGTGCCACAAGCCCAACACCAGCGCATCTGATGCGTGATCCTGCATGCATGCCACCTCAGCTCTATCTCTCTCTGGCTCTAGCTGTCTCACTCTGTGCTTTGTATGTGAGCACAGCTGGCACCTGGACCCTAAGTACAATACTTGTTCTCAGCTCCATCTCAACATATGGAATGGAGAGGTATGATTAAAAGCAATGTGTTTAATAGCCGATGCAAGGCACACTCCTGTGCTGTAGTGAGGACTATGAGTGTCAGCATTCTGAGTATTCTGGTGAAGAGAGACACAAAGACAGGTGCTGTGGGCCTGTCTGCATGTGGTCCCTGTCTGATGAAGGAGGAGGAGGAGGAGGAGGGTGTCAGGGCACTGGGACCACACTGCTGGTGTCTGATGAAGGAGGAGGAGGGTGTCAGGGCACTGGGACCACACTGCTGGTGTCTGATGAAGGAGGAGGAGGAGGGTGTCAGGGCACTGGGACCACACTGCTGGTGTCTGGTGATGGAGGAGGGTGTCAGGGCACTGGGACCACACTGCTGGTGTCTGATGAAGGAGGAGGAGGAGGGTGTCAGGGCACTGGGACCACACTGCTGGTGTCTGATGAAGGAGGAGGAGGAGGGTGTCAGGGCACTGGGACCACACTGCTGGCGTCTGATGAAGGAGGAGGAGGGTGTCAGGGCACTGGGACCACACTGCTGGTGTCTGATGAAGGAGGAGGAGGGTGTCAGGGCACTGGGACCACACTGCTGGTGTCTGATGAAGGAGGAGGAGGGTGTCAGGGCACTGGGACCACACTGCTGGTGTCTGATGAAGGAGGAGGAGGGTGTCAGGGCACTGGGACCACACTGCTGGGGAACAAGGCGTGGGTGGGAGGGGGAGGTGAATTGCCCCTCTGTTTTCTCCATTACTCCCATTCACTCCTTTCTCCTCCCCCCTAATTCAATTGGGATATAGGAAGCTCCCATACCCATCCAGCCCTGGTTCCCTGCTGAGCGAGCATTCCAGTTGGGGTTACTGATGCCTGATTGACCTCCTGCAAGACAACTGAACCATCCAAGACATGAGAATGAAAGGCGACACTAGTATAACTCATTCTTCTACAGGGAAACTGAGTAACATATACCATGTGTACACTACATATACTACATGCTTTGCTTCACTGGCATTGTTTAATAAACCAGTAGATATTCATTGGGGGCTAATAGTGATAGTTCTCTGTTATTTCCTCACCAGAAAGTACATTTGATGAAGGTCCTGAATTGCTGTTTAGTATTACAACGCCTCATAATAACAGTGTTTTAACACTGGCAATATTTCCTCCCTTAAATGCTCTGTAACCTTTGGATTCTCACAGCTCAGGTTTCCACTTCCTGTTTCACAAGCTGTTGGGAACATTGTTTGAATTGCTGAAGGTCCTTGTGCTCAAATCTGAGCTATAATAATTAAAAATAATAATAATAATAATAATAATAATAATAATAATAATAATAATAATAATTATTATTATTATTATTATTATTATTATTATTATTGTTATTATTATTATTATTATTATTGTTGTTGTTGTTGTTGTTGTTTATAATCACTTATTAATACTGTAAGATTTTATATAATCGTGTCTACAAAGTGATGTTTAATTTGTATGGGACGACATAGGAAACATTATTTCCATGGTCATCTTGGAAAACATAAGTCGTTTTGTGACCCAATACCATATTTGCTATTACAACGGCAATAATACATTTGTGAAATCAAACAATGGGCCAGTAGAGGGCAGTATTATATAACAATGAATCACATGAAGACAAACGGCGTTTAAGTGCAAATGATGAATACAAAGTTCCACAGTATAACTTGTTGGTTGTACGACAGGTGAATGTATACTACATCAATTTTCATTTCATTATTATTAAAATAACCATGAAAATAACAATGTCAATGTCATCCAGAATATTGTATCAGCTGAGTATTTTGGCTTAAGATCAACAAAAACGGCGTTACTTTATCTCATGAAATAGTATGACGTAAGGTTGAGACTGATACCTTTCATCTCCCACTGTTCTAGGAATAGACTTTTGTGGCAATCCAGTTAAAATCTCAAGTCAAAAGAGAAGCCGATGATAGCCAATGTATGAATAAATGTTCACATTGGAGAGGGGAGAAGGGTAATTACTGTTACGCAATTGTATTTGTTTTTAAGCACCAGGTCATTTGAAGTTTTTAATGTAAAATAATAATAAAAAAATAATACAGTAATATAAACAAGGTGTACTGTAAATAAAGGGGTGCCGCAGTATAGTTATGATGTGTCTGCAAGTGGAAGTGGTTGGTCAACCAGCAGCCAACCACTAGCGTTGTTACTCGATTCTTGAGACCATCTGACCATTTGAATTGCATCTCTATCTGAGGTGGACTATGATGGCGGTAATGTTATGGAGTTTCCGCTGATCCTTTGCTTCATGCCATCGCCCCAGGAAGCTATCAAGATAGCTAAGCTAACGGCACGCTAGGCCTCATTGTAACTATCAACAAACCCGCCGGTTTGTTCAGTTAAAACACAGCTATTAACGGCACAAATAAGACACGCGTATGATTCTGCCTGAGAACAATTACGACTTTTAAAATATGGTGGTTCTCAAAATTCGAGACCAGGTAAGTTACCACTTTGTCAAAGCTACATTTCAGCTATCGCTGGTTGGCTCACCTTAATTTCAGCGTCGCCGACGAGATATAGCACAATTATCCGACTATTCCTTCAGACAGAAGATAATTTAGGAACTTATTTCGTGTTCATATATTGTAGCAATAGTCGTAAAGAGCAAAGTCACACACTCCCCATGTTTGCTGTTAATCTGGACCAATTTTATCATCCAAAGACCATGCTTGATGGATTGGTTAAATTCTAGTAATTGTCGTCAGCTAACCAATCCAATGCTAATGTTTTACGTTCATTTCCAGTATTTACACTGCTCGTGAGCGACGATAGAGAGCTTTCTTTTGGATAACTTATGTGTGACAAAGTGTCCTATGTGTTTACACAAAAAACAATGTAATGAATGCTAACTAGCTGTCTCCAAATGCCGATCAGAATTCTGCTAATAATGACAATCTTCCAAGGATACTGACATTGTTTTACGAATGACCGTCGCGCTTACGCATATGTACATTGGTACTTTTGAATGTTATTGTGTCATTGCCGCAGTTTATGGCGACATGGCGATTTCATATCTGTTTGCTTATTTGAGGGATCTTATTTGTGACATAAGCTGTTTCCATTAGTATCTGTTTGTAGTATCAGTATGTGTTAAGCATAAAATAATCTGCATGTTTATACAACTGCATTGCTTTACCCTCGCTGGATTTTTAACTGTGTATTTATAATTAATGGAATGCAGTGGCTAAACTGTTGCTATGCATAGACTACTTCGCTTCACCTTGATGTGAACTGTACCCGGTGGAATCTCTTAATTATTTGGGTTCGTGGGCGATTAATTGAAAATGAAAGTATTTTTTTAGTTACAATTTGACAAGGACGTGTATAAGCATTCGCCACATCAATCAAAAATAGCGTTACGCGTGTAGTGCGTGCAAGTGCACGTTGTTAAGCCCGCGACTGTCATTTTCGTACCGCGTGTGCTTGTGTAATTTGTTGTTCGCGTGTATGTGTACGTGATGATGGTGTGCCTGGATTCAAGCGAGTTGAGTTGCCAGAGAGCGGTCGCCATGGTGATGGTATTAACCAGACAGGATTGTATGAGGTGCTCCGACGTTCTTCTTGAGGCACTGCAAATATCCAACACTGATGTACACGAGTTTTCAACTAACATCCTAACTATTTGTATCTCACATGTATTGACTGAATATAGAAACTTTAAAACAAGTGTCGATTGTAAACTCGCTTGTACACATCGGCCTATTCACATTGTCTGTAAATATGGGCCACAACCAAGATCCAAAAGTACGCATTTGACCCAGGTCGTCCTGGCAGTAACGTTACTACACTGTATATGCAGTGTTGTGTTGCACCGAGCTTTATAAAATGACAGTTTATTGGTAAATCTCATTACTTTCCGCGAACAGGAATGCTCATAACATTGCTTACTATGTCAATATTTATAGCTTTATACGATATCCTTGCATGTCTTCTGCATTTCTAACTAACTGTATTTCTAACATACCATTGTTTAATTGCAACACATTTGCAAAACCTTTTATGTGGAGTGAGGTAGGTGATTGATATTAACAGATCCATACAATCAATTTAGGTTATAGCGTATACTTTTAGAGCTGTTTCAAATGGCCAACAGTTTGAAAATTATGTTAAATCTAGAGAAAGAAATCAAATCAGCTAAATAGCTTATTTCTGGGACTCAATGGTTGCATTTTATAACTTAATCTTGTGTTTATGGGTTTGTGGATGGGATTCCAAGCTTTCAAATGTTACTGCCTACTGAGAGAAAGGGGTAGTCAACATTTACTGTACACATTGTGTAGGATTCATTCATTTATTGTTGTGGACAACAATTTGAGTGCTGCTGCCTAAAGACAGATTCTTGGTCATACATTTGAGCTGATTTATAAACGATTAATGTATAAACTGTCATGGATGTAGCTATGGCTTTTAAAGTGTCATAGCTACAATGCATTTAGGAATGTATGATATTAATACAAATGCATCTGAATGGGGCACCTTTGTAAAGACAACATGAGATGAACATTGATAAGCATTGTCTTAGGTGATCTTAGTTTTTGGGAATGTGTTCATTTTGAGTATCATCTTGGTGTATTAAATAATTTTGTCTGGGATCCATAAAGTCACCTTCGTCTGTGAAACAATGAATTGATATTGCCCTAATACAAGTATGGCTGAATACTACCAGATGTCTAGAGCAAGAGCATTGTTCAAAGTAGCCTGTTAGATGTCGCCTAACCAGCAGAAACTGCCTAACTGAGTCAAGCCAAGTTTATTTATATAAACCCTTTATTGCCGTTCTCAATGGGCTTTGCAGGGCCTCATTCCAACAGAATGATGCCCCTACCTAAGCTAACGGACAAAAGAAAAAAAAAATCAACAAAAAGGGGCATTCAGATTAACAGATGTTTGTACAGTGTGCAATTAAGCGAGCCTAGTAAGAGAAAATGAAAGTGTTTTGGTATGGAGGTGATCAGATGTAGTACCACCAGGGTTCATCTTTCAGCCCGCCAGACTAACTCTTACCTTGGCGCAACGGTGCTTCCAATCTCGTCAGTTTTCAGCCATCACAAACAAGTACAACTTCAACCATTGTTAATTGTGTATTTGCAAGTTAGATGCAAGCAATATTATCCTTCTGGCTATCATTTAAAATACAGAGCTCCAAGTACATCCATGGTTGAACCTGTCTAGTTAGTCTGCGACACCCATTCAATTTGGATCTTTGCAGAGACTATCCTGATCACGCAACCTCACATTCTGTTTCACTACACTGATCAGTTGGGACCTCTAGCGGCCCACATCGATTTCCTGAAATTACATTATAATCAGGGCCAAACAGGGACTGCTTTATCGTTGATGATATAAATACAAGCCACCACTGGCAAAACAGCAATCGCGTCTTCTGAAGCAACAACGGAACAAGAACAAGAGTACATTAGACTAGACTAGAGTATCTCGGCGGAAAAGCTTTTGCACACAGCGCAACGCGATGGTGTCATACATTTTTGTTACGCTGATTAGCTGAAGGAGTTTGTCTGCAAGGCAAGTACTCCTGCTCACTGAAATCGAGGTTGGGGCAGAGGTCCATACTGATCTATGTATCTATACAGGGCGGCAGTAGCTCAGTGGATAGAGCGGATGGGAAGAGCGGGTCATCCACTAACCGTAGGGTCGGTGGTTCGATCCCCTTGATCCCCCCTCCTCCAACTGTCCACATGTCAAACTGAAAATGTACTGATTGTAAGTCACTTTGGACAAAAGCGTCCGCTGCCCCTTTCCACAGAGTATGAGATGACGTGATCAGGATGGTCTCCAGGCTAAAGCATGACATGATAGTCAAGGAATCACTGCTGCATGTGTGACAAGTCTTCTTTTTAAACAGTGGTACCTGGTTGTTTATCGATTGTATAACAACAATGAGTCAGATCAGTCTCAATTACTAATGAATGCACACTGAAGGATTCACACAGAACGATTTTAGATAGATGGATAGATAGATAGATAAAAACTTTATTGATCCCCTAGGGTAAATTCAGGGTCCAAGTAGCTAAAAGACATAGACATCACACATAACATACAAACATACACATACAACATAAGCAGGATAAATAAGGATAAAGTGAATCTAGTCCAGGCTGGGGGAGGGAGGGAGGGAGGGCTGTGTATAAGGGCTAACATGGTAAAAACAGTGGTGGAGAGGGTGGAGTCTATGCAGAGAAGTCTAGCTCTAACCCTGTAACCATATATGTAACCATATCCAAATGTGTTTTTGATGACCATTACAAATACTTTTTAAAACATTTTGGAATTTCTGCTACATTCACAACAAGAAATATTTGGGTGTGCATCAGAAATATATTTCTGAACCATATGAGTGATATATATATATATATATATATCCCAAAATACATTTGACAATCCTGTGTGCATTTATTTATATTGGGACTTATCGGTTTTCTCAGTTTCCAAACCATCAACAAAGGTGCCAATGACTGGTGCTAGACCGTCAATGCACTCTTCAATCCACTGAACAGATTTTTCTACGTGAAGGTTTGGTTTCATTTAGATTCTATTAATTATTCAATTAAAATCATAGTAATATTGTGTCTCCAAGATTTAGCTCACCCCTCTCTAACCTTAATAACTAAACATGAAATATTTCCTCTTCTCAGCCTTGGGAAAACTACTGTAATCATACTCCCTGGAATTCCTTTTGCTTTACAGTAAATGGTTCAACATAAATAGCCTAAGGATTTGCCATGGCCGAGTGCTTGGCTATGTTCGCTCATCACATGGTTTGGTGCAGAATGTCAG
This sequence comes from Phycis blennoides, assembly GCA_900302315.1. NCBI lineage: Eukaryota > Metazoa > Chordata > Actinopteri > Gadiformes > Phycidae > Phycis > Phycis blennoides. Next base: position 12,410 of record OMKI01056540.1, read on the forward strand.
TGGATGCTCTCCCGTTTCGGTATGGAGGGGAAGAAGAACATATTGAGACCTAGGTTCAGTTGTTGCTTTGTGCTGCTACAACCTAATACATGGGAAACCCTTCTGTATATGGATAAATAGGCCCCTCCATTTTTCATACCAACATATTAACAAAGCTGCAGGGGAAAAAGCAATTGACTTAAGTTCAGTGAATAAATGTTGCACTCTTCCCTCTAGATTTGTTGTATGTGGATAGATGGATTAGATTATTTTGCAGTGCACATGGCTAAACAAATACATAAGTATACTTGTACAAATAATAATTCATTTGCAAAATAATATACATTCTATTCTATTGTTCTTGCAGTCTAGCAATATAATTTTTTTTTATCTGATGTCTTGACTGATAAATCTTCTAACATTTTCTTATTTATTTCATTTGCAGCCTGCTTTGCTGAAAGCTATTTTCAATGTGGACCCAGATGAAGTACGCTCCCTCATATTCAAGAAAGAAGATGTAAATACACAGGTAATCTTGTCTTATCATAATCTTCCTTCCTTCCTTCTATCTTGCAGCTCTTTCTATGTTTTGCCTGCTTTTATCCAAATTGATTTGATATTTTAAAAACATGTAATTAATTAGGATTCAGTTAGTTTTGACTGCTGTAATTTCCTTTGGCCATTGTTTTTTTTTTTTTTTTTATTGTGTCACTCCTTGGTCATCATGAACTAAACTTCCCCCACACTGGTGAGGGTGTCCTGGTGTTTTGCAATTTTTGGAAAAGGCTTTTTCGGGATTGAGGAATCGCCTCTTTTTGCCCCGCTTATGCCTTTGTTTGAGCTTTTCAGTCAACACCACTAGACCCACAGCAGATTGTTCCATTCCTATACCGCCTATGATTGCTTTATTAAGTTTGACTATCTGATATCTTCCCACCTTTAACTGTGTTTGCAAATCAATATGTGATGGATCAAACTACAGTTGTTGACTTATTGTTGTGTTGATTTCTATCCTTGTGTTGCATGTGCCAATCAATTGCATACAAAACAAGACTAAGTAAACATTGTCCGGATCGTTTTGCAATAATAATGATTAATATGTATGGCATTCCTGTATCTTAAGCCTCTATAATCGTGTTATATTTGGTTATTTAAAAAAAAGAGCAATATTGTCAACTTGGTGCTCTCTGAACATCGATTTGTCTAGTTTGCCTTTCAAGCTACAGCCCTACATGCTTCTCAAACCCAGTTTTGGCTAGGAGTTAAACACCCAGGCCACAACACTGAATTCTCCACAGTCTGAACTCTCCTTTGCATTCTCCCCACTAACAATGCACTCATGCACCTAAGCACTTCGTTTTGAAAATATGATCTGTCTGTCTGTTGTATTTAATCTTTGAAGGCAGTCATTATGTATGTCTTTGTTTTTGAGCAGAGTTGCCCTAACATGCTGTACTGTACCCAAATTCCACCAACCTTGTGGTCATGTGGTCATCAAAGCAAATTGACTTAACTTTTTTTAATATCCCCTCACTTTATATAAAATTTGATTTGATTTGATTCAGTCTATGGTTGTCTGAAACAGTTGTCCAGAAGATTATGTCTGAACGACATAGGATTAATGGCATATTACTTTTACATTTACATTACTGCTATTTCTACACATAACCTGCTTAGTTCATTTCCTGCATTCCTGGGTCAAGCTCAGACCATTTGTTTTAAATGTATGTTTAAATGCAATGTATAATGTAGTTCCTTACGTGTCAGGACAATGAAAAGCGGACCCCGCTGCATGCTGCTGCCTATCTGGGAGATGCGGAAATCGTCGAGCTGCTGATACTGTCAGGTAGGGTTTTACATAGAGAATGACACTGCAGTCTAGCACAAATATCTCAATCAGAGCATTATCGTTACCTTTTCACTATTCATTATGTTTTGCATGTGTACTAAGCATAAACATAATTACTATAGAGACTAGAAAATGTAATTCCACGTGAGGAATTACTTGTGCATAGGAATGCCCGTAATCATTAAAATACATTTAGTTGAGGTGGGGATCGAACTGCCAACCCTCCGGTTGTTGAACACATGCTCTACACACTGAGCTATGGCACCCAGCTGCCCATTTCAAATCCATAGCACAGCCATACGGAAGTAGACCTTTGTAATACAGTTTGAATGAAATCTCGAGGTTGTCGTTTAGCCTCTATTAATTGCACAAATTTGGTGTGAAGAATAATTTGATGAAAAGCGATATCTAGATAATTATTATTACTTTAAGTAATAATGCTTTCTCTCTAAGGAGAAAATGTGAGTAATATAATGTTTACTAATGTAAACCGGTCCATCCCAGGCGAATAAAATATGATTACTTTTCATTGGCTTTTATTTGCATAATTATCTGAGCTGTGTGTTCTCTAGGAGCAAGAGTGAATGCCAAAGACAACAAATGGCTGACTCCTCTGCACCGGGCCGTAGCATCCTGCAGTGAGGTACATGCAGCATTACATTGTAACAATCTTTTACATGACACCTGTACTACTCATGGTTCAAGAAGTTCCATTTTCCCAGACACACATGGTCTGTCCCCGCAGGAGGCCGTCCAGGTGCTGCTGAAACACTCTGCAGACGTCAACGCCCGGGACAAGAACTGGCAGACGCCGCTGCACATCGCTGCAGCCAACAAGGCAGTCCGCTGTGCCGAGGCGCTGGTCCCCCTGCTCAGCAACGTGAATGTTTCAGACCGGGCGGGGCGGACGGCGCTGCACCACGCGGCCTTCAGTGGCCACCTGGAGGTGGGCCCTGTGTGTTATTACCTATTACCTTTAGGTTAGCATGGGCCCTGTGTGTTTTTACCTACCACCTTTAGGTTAGCATGGGCCCTGTGTGTTATTACCTACCACCTTTAGGTTAGCATGGGCCCTGTGTGTTATTACCTACCACCTTTAGGTTAGCATGGGCCCTGTGTGTTATTACCTACCACCTTTAGGTTAGCATGGGCCCTGTGTGTTATTACCTACCACCTTTAGGTTAGCATGGGCCCTGTGTGTTTTTACCTACCACCTTTAGGTTAGCATGGGCCCTGTGTGTTATTACCTACCACCTTTAGGTTAGCACGGGCTGTGTTCTTTCACCTTCCAGTTGTGATCTAAAAATTCAACTTGGACCACTGCAGGCAGTACTGGCAAATTTTTTTGCTTGCTCCAAGTTAGTTTAGGGATGTGTATATGTTCGACCATCAACATCATCTGTATTGGATAAAAACATTTAAGTGGGTGCGGTTTAACCCGGAAGTCGCGCTACGTAAAGGAAATGTCTAAAATGTATTCTTTCTATTTTAATTATTGACATTATTCAGCCTTTCTGTTCAAAACCTTATATAAGAGCTATCTCCCAAACCAAAATGTTAGCGGGTCCCACAGCAGACAAGCCAGAGAACGTTATGTGGGGTAGTGTTGTGGAAAGGACAACACATATCGAAAGATCCGATTTTAGGCCTTGTGTTGTGTTTAATGTTATAGTTGGTAATGAAGGTTTTGAGCAGTGCCGGAAGTTATAGAGCGGCTGTTGAGCATTCTCAGTGGAAGCATGACCCACTTTAATTTCAGTTAAGAACCACTGCTAAAACAGTGGTCTGTACTGTACACTGTGCAAAGTTTCAAGGAAACGGCACCGAAATTGCAATTTCCAGCCTGAAATTATTAATATCAATAATGAGTAAATATTTACACAATATTTCAAATAAGTTCATCTTTTCAAATGATTGTATGTGTCTACCTAGATTGTTTCACTGGCATCTTCGGAGAGGAAATATTGGGCACACAATGATAAATCCAAGCAGCGATAAGAACACGGAGGGCCACAGCAACTAGGGATGCGCAAACCACAACTTCCAACTTCCGTTACACACTTGACTGTCTCGATAAGTGCTGTCTACATATGGCGGCATATCACTGCCAAGAATCGCGAGCAGCAATGTCTGCACGCATGCAAAACTAACACATCTGTGCACAAAAAGTATTATTTCCAGCACTATTACTGCATTGTGCAGAGTATTTCTCTGGTTGCGAGTTTTTGACACCAAGTGGGTGGAGCCAGTCATGGCCATTGCATACCGCATTGCCTCACTGTAGCTTATGTAACAGTTATTTAGTGTAATGGTAAGACAGTGATCGTCTAATTGAGTAACAAATCATCGCTGTTGCAGTATTTGTACATCTATATACTGTATATATATATATATATGTATATAGTAATAAAAACCATATAAAAATGGAAAAGCTCCCTACATGAGGACTTTCCACAGCCATTTCTTGGAAATCAACTTCTAAATGCGTTGGTTATGTAGTGTTAACTTCTAAAAGTTAGAGCAATCATGTTTACGGATTCAATGGCCATGGCTGGCACTGGCCACTTAGTCTCAAAAAGATAACCACCACGCAAGCAGAAAAAAATAATTGAGCGAGCAGGAAAATACTTGGTGAGCATGAGAGCCAAGACAGCATTTGTGTGCATGGGGGCATCAGTTCATGTGTCAACGAATCGTTTTTTCCTCACAGGCTATATAACTGCTCTTGCAAGCAAATAAATACAATGTTAAAGAGCTCACGATGATGATTTCTACGCACGGATGTGTTGGTTGTAAGTGTGAAGTCATTTTTGGCAGTGATATTCAGTCATATCTACAGTAGTAATTGCAATGGAGACATAATTTTCGTTGTGGCCAGTTTCAAATAAAATACCAAGATTTATATTCATGCTTTGAACCATTGGGCTACACAATCCAATCCAAAAATGGGATTAAAAACATAAATACAAAATTTTAAATCCATGAGTCCAGAACAATTTGATTTGGATTTGTAGCCACCACTGTCTATTCATTTGTCAGTCTTGGGTTTCTGTGTGTGTTGTGTAGATGGTGAGGCTGCTGCTGTCCAGAGGAGCAAACATCAATGCATTTGACAAGAAGGACCGCCGCGCCATTCACTGGGCAGCTTACATGGGTAATGAACACAAATAATTTCAATTCAGATAGCACAGCCTCTTGGCCAATGGCCAGAAAGCTCACCTGTTGCTACTAAAGGGTCATAGTGAGTTTTGTCTTTTGTCTTTCTCTTCTAAAGCTGGAGGGACAGTGAAAATAGTAGTCATAGCAGTAATGTTGGATGGCGATTTTGCCATGACTCTAAATACATTGACTATTTTGGCAAAAGGACCAAGCATGCTCATCTTCACTAGGCTATCTGAGGCGTGTCTGAGAGAAGGTTAAGCTTCTCGGACACTTAAAGTGTAATTTCACAGTGTGTGTGAATGTGTGGAACTCTTGCCAAGTCTTGCCAGCAGTTGATGTTGATGTCCAAGACGTTGATGTCCAGACATACACATTTTATATCCAACATCACTCATTATTACGCTCCTGCACAACAATGGTACTAAAAATGTATCCCAAATGGGTCCTAACTGTGGGGATAACATGACCCCCTCCTTTCTTGAACTCTTAGCCCAAATCGCTTTTCTTGAATTTAATTAAAAGCACATTCTCTCTGGAGTTTGTCCATCCTGGGCTACTGTAGAAACATGGCGGCCCTCCTGGGAGAGGACCCACTCCCTATCTAGATATAAAGGTGTCATTCTAAGGTATTGAAAACATGATTGTTATTTCCATGGGATTATCATTAATTAAAACATACTTATGAATGTTATACAAAAAATTTGCCTAGTCAGTTTCACTAGATGCCACTAAATGGTTTTGAGTTCATTGCTACCTTGTGCCAAAAAACAACTGTACAATTTTGCCTTTAAAATATCATTATTACCAGCACACACATGAAGCAGGTCTATGTCATATAACCGCACATGACTTAATTAAAAAAACATTTAAAAACAAATCTGTGTTTGGGAGGGTTAACCATTACATTGTATGAGCCCCTGGTATGGTGCATAAAATGTGTCTACCTAGACTCTTCTGATTAATTAATGGTTAATAAAAAATATTAGGGGGCAGCCTTGTAACCATTGCATTAAATTCTTCCACATATATATTTGACATTTGGTCTGCATTCAGAATAGCTAATAACTCATCTCTAAATACATTGCTATGCCAACAAATGCTATGGGTATGATGTTTAAATTTAAGTCCAAGCACAGCTCAGTCTTGGGTACCTTGAAATTGTCATGACTGGTATAATTATATTGTAATTATATTACTACATTGTCTTGTAGGTCACATTGAGGTGGTGAAGCTGCTGGCGTCCCATGGGGCAGAGGTGGCTTGCAAGGATAAGAAGTCGTACACGCCACTCCATGCCGCAGCTTCCAGCGGCATGATCAGCGTTGTCAAATATCTGCTGGACCTGGGAGTGGATGTGAGTCACTTACTTATTTACTTACTTGCGTTTAGTCTGTTAATACCCATCAAGACTGCTTACAATTTGAAATCTTCTTTGTTTTTGGCAAATCATAGTGGTCCTACCTGTGTGGCTTATTTCACTGCTCAAAGGCTGCTCCTACAGCTCCCTTTAACATTTTATATATATATAAACCATTATTATATTGGATTGCTAACCCCATAGCTCAGCCCTGATTGCAATTGTTTTTCAAATTCATTCTCTATGGACGTACCTTACCCAGATCCAGTGCAATTTGGTGACTTTATATGCAATGGGCTATGCAATGGGCGTGTTGCTTTTGAAGTAGATGTATTTTTCCTACTTCTGAGTTGAAAATGCATAATTTTGTCAAACCAGATGAAATAACCACTGTAATGTTATAAGATAAGAGATAAGATAAGGTTTTATTGATCCCTCATGGGGGGAATTCACATGTTGCAGCAGCATAGGTTACAAATGTACAAGATTACAGTGCACAGGAGCAACCATAGTGCAGAGATATACTATTTACTTGCCGTATATCTACAAAATTGTGGTTATTTACAGCACATAGCCGTGCAGGTTATGTGTGAACAATTGAATATGAATGTTCTGTGAATAGGAATATTGCACAAGTAGCCAAGCAACAGCTATGCCTGACAATGATGATGTTTGTATAGTCTAATTGCTGATGGGATGAAGGACCTGTGGTAGCATTCCTTTGTGCACCGTGGATGGTGTTGCCTGGTGCTGAAGGAGCTGCCCAGGGCATTCAGTTTCATGGAGAGGAAACTGTCTCAATGGAGTCCAGAGAGCACCCCAGGACATGGCCCTCCTCACCAGTTTGTCCAACCTATTTTTATATCGCACTGAGACTCCCCCACACCAGCAAACCACTGCCCGGACATATCATAGAAGGTCTTTAATACTGTAGTACACACCAAAGGACATCAGTCTCCTCAGCAGGTGGAGACGACTTTGGCCCTTCTTGTACAGTTTGTTGTTGAGGTGAACCCCCTGGTGTCTGTAGGAACTGACGATCTCAATGTTCATGCCCTGGTTGTTTACCAGTGAGATCCTGTGTTTCCTCCTACAGAAGTCAACCACCATCTCTTCGGTCTTGCCGGCATTCAGGTGGAGGCAGTTCAGTGTCGTCCAGTTAACGAAGTCCCCAATGAGTCTCCCAATGAGTGTGTGTGTGGGGGGGAGTCTCCCCCCCCACACACACACACACAC